>CM076579.1:568461743-568622777 GCA_034641835.2 Pinus albicaulis
TGAATCTCGAATGAGTCGATCAAGCATGAATCTCGATTGAGATAAGTGCGCTAATCGAGTAAAGACTTAATTCGATCTCGATTCTAGTATGATCAAGACGACTCCATTTATTATAGAGACACGTCGATGAAGGAAGAAGAGTGCTCGAGGATCCGGGTGCAAGTGTGAGCTTGTTGCAGTAAGAGAGATTTTGTGCTCGAATTAAAAAAAGGGTCAACCAAAATCGGTTTAAAAAGAAAGGAATGAATCGTATAAGATGGAAATTGTAGCATCGGTTCACCTAAGCCCACATGCTTGACCCGCAACATATCTTTGTGAAGTCGACCGATGACCCGCCTTTAATATCGAATCTAAAGCCTTCTCAAAAGTTGTATACTATTTGAGCTACATTTCCAAAGGCAGCAGAGACAAAAGAGCGACTCCCTACCGACCTGAATCAAGCTCTGTACTTTCTTTCAATATGATCCTTATTCAATACATCCAAAGGTGTTAGTAAAGGTAGACTAGTGATATACGACAAAGGTATTATCGTAAGTGCGTAAAACACAATCTCATTTTTAATAAAGCTTGGAGTTACATAATTTGGGTAAAAGGATTAAAAAAAGGGGGGCTGATATAATTATTTTTAAAAGAGAAGGGTTTTTACATTTTTTATGGCATGAGTTAAAAAAAAACGTGTGTGAAAGCCTTGTGAAAGTGAATTCGAGAAAGGAGATTTTGTTCTAAAAGGAGATTTAAAAAAGGGGGCATTGTGAAAGCCTTGTAAAAGTGTTGCCTTAGCACATAATTTCTTGAATTTTTTGAAGGTGGTATTTATTCAAAGATTTGTAGGCTTTAGTTATGCGAAATTCGAGCATCAACGCCACTTTTATTTCATTTAGTTGTAACGTCTACAATTTGTGTTACTTGTTGAGTCGAGCTAAGCCAACACTCAACAATGGAAAAAGCCAAGAGGCTAAAGAGACAACATGAGATGTTTGAGATATTTTTAGATCTGGAAGTGAAGAGGAAAAAGGACACCTTTGCATTAAAATTCATAAAATAGTCTATGGATGAAAGCATTCTTCCCTTGATTTTAGATTCCCAAAGACAATCAAGGAGGCTTGGGATACCCTTGAGAAGTGTTTTGGTGCAAGTGGGAGCATTTAAGTTGAAGATAAAGGTGGATCTATAGCAGACAAATCTACATTGTGATGAAAATAATCACCTCACAAGTGGATGATGGGTGTGAAGAAATTGTAGAAGCATCAAAGAATGAGCACGAAGATGCTTGTGAACCCCCACTGTGCACAACCACAATTGGAAGAAAATTTGGTGAACCCAACAACATGAGCTTTGCCGATGATGATTTGATGATTCCGACAACAAAGCTTGACGATGAAGATTTGGTGAATCCAACAACACAACTTGCTAATGACGACATGGTGATTCCAAAAAGTAGAACTTGTTGATGATGATATAGTGAATCATAGAACACAAAGTTTGCTAATGAAAATTTGATGTTTCCAAAGAATAGAACTTTTTGATGATTATATGGTGAATCGAATAACAAAAGCTCATTGATTAGATTAAAAATGCTATGGTAAATCTAATGATTAATATTGAAGATGTAAAATTTGATAAAGATTTTTTGGCTAATGATTATTGGTTGCAGCTCGATGCAACAGTAACATCATATAGACATGATGTTATTTAGTGATAAAATCCCACTCACGTCATTGGAAGACAACCTATTTACAACATCACAAGTTAGTGAAGAAGAGACAAAGGTAAAGACATATACAAAAAACAAATATAGAGGTAGATGCAAGAGAAGGAAGCCCACAAAGAGAAAAACATATACAGAGGCGTAAGCAAAGAAGGAAGCGCAACAATAGAAAGTTTTGATTTTTGAGGTATGAAAAAAAATCCAATGTGGTTTTCGAGATGTTTTTACACTAACTCATTGAATTCCAATGTTTAGGTAAACAAATTGATTAGTGAAGAGAACTTAAAGTTCTTTGAAGCATGGCTTGGGAACACCATGTCTAGTTGAGGTCTACATAGAAGTCGTGAGATATGAATGTTGAAGACAACATGCATGATGAACACGCTCAATGAAAATTTTCAAATATTGGAGTTTTTGAGGAGATAAAATATTATTCTCATCTTATGTTGCAACATATTGATGATGAAAAGCACACTATAGAAGACAATATGTGACAGGTAGCCCACTGCATAAGTCATTTCTTGAAGAATTCCAAGACATGCTTGGAGACCCCTGAAAATAGAAGACTTGCACTGCACAAATAAAGAAACAAACATTTGAAGAATACAACAAGAAAAAAATGCTCGAAACAATTTTTTGAGGCTATAGAATCTGGAAGAAGAGAAGAAGAAAACTAAAACTAGTTGAAGTCAATTTTTTAAAATTGTAAGCTTCGCATTGAGACATAGACGTAAGACGTATCTTAATTAAAAAATTTATGTGGTTGTAATTAAGGGGGGAGTGTTTGAGAATCTAATGCCGACCACCCGCTAGGTGTCGAAAACCATCCATCCAAGTGTCTCGAGTTCACTTTCACTTATTCCAATTTTAGTTGAGCCTCGCTGCGCTTCATTTAATGTTGATGTCTCCAATGTAGTGTTATATAACTCATTCGTAATATTGAGAAGAGCAATCTTGTACTACACTTCTTTCAAATTTTTCAATTTTTTAAATAAAAATGATTTTATTACATTTAAAAAAACATATAATTAATAGAAATATAAAAAGTTAATAAATTTAGTTAATAAGCATTTAATTAATAAAAAAATTATTTGTTAATATTAAAATCATTTTTTTTCCAATAAATTAAAATGATGATTCATTAGAAATCTTTAAAATTTTATATTTAATTTAAATTAAAAAATACATAAAATTTCATTACTTACCAAGCTATTCTTTTTTTCTTTTCTAAATTATTTATCACCTCATCAACTCTCTCTCTCTATATATAAACAATATTCATAGGTATAAATACATGAAATTTATATAAATAATATTATTAAAAATTAATATAGATTTGTCTTAATTTTATTTTTTAATTAAAATAGAAATACAATTTCTTATAATTTTTTTTCAAATTTAATACTAAAAATAGATTCTCACTTCAAGAAAATAATATTTTTGTAAATTTAATAGATTAAAAATTAAGACAAATTTATATTGATTTATCTATTTAATTATAATAATTAAAAAATTTGATTATCTATTTAATTAAAGTAATTATACTTTGAAAATTTAATTTATGTTATTAAATTTTAATTTTTAATAATGCATCACCTCTACATTCAAAAATCAATTTCGTCAACTTTATATTACTATATATTCCACTATATTGTTAGTATGATTAATGTTCATAAAATGATTGAAATATTACAAGTTATCTTAGCTTTAAAAATACGTTTTATTATATCTATTTTAATATGTAAGAAAAATGATAGAATGGACGCCGCGAGGGTTTCTGGCATGGACGCCGCCGCCGACAATGTTTTTTTTCTCCAGCTTCTGCGTTGCTCGGCTTCACCATTGACGCCGACTTCTCTTTTGGCGCTGCGCCTCCCTCTGCTGCCGCTCCAGGCAGTCAAACCTCACTCGATTCGAAGTTTGCCAAGGAAAGCATGCAATCATCTTGCAGCCATCGCCCCCACAGTATGCTCTGCGCCCTTCACCGTGGATGCATTCTGCGGTTTTCTTCGCCCACGCCACAGATCTATTGGGCAAGCTCACTCAGCTCATGCAGGTCTCCTCTACAAGCCCCCTCCAGATTCGGCTGCCTCCTTTCACCAAGCTTCAGAGAGAAGAGGGGACGTGAACGATTGCCAGCACATAGAGTTCGGCTCCAACAATCTTGCCGTCTCTACCAATGCTGAGCCCTTGCAACGGCTTCGTATTAGCCTCTCGAAGAAGCCAGATAAACTGGGTAGGGGGCTGCTTCTAGGAAGCACGCGAGACCCTGGCTCTGTGTCCAGGCCCCTCCTTGATTCCTTTCAGATCCAGATCTCTCTACCAAAAGGCAATACTATCCTGCAATGGGTCAGTTCTTCTGATTTGATGCTGGATCTCAAGCTGGATCTAGAACGGCGGATTGGGATCCCTTCAGGCCTTCAAAGACTTCTCTTTCAAGGTAAACAACTTGAAAACCCTCTACCTATCTCTACTTACAGCATTAACAGGAACAACTCTTTGGTATTAACCCTACGTTTGAGAGGGGGTGCAGCGGGACAGTCGTCCTCCGCTCCTCCCTTCTCTTACAAAGATGCAGTACATTCCGAGATCCCCAAACCCTCGGAAGCCCTTAAACCCAAGCCTTTTTTGGTTAACAAAACAGAGGAAGTTCCCTTTGTAGAAATTTCTCATGCAGACCCTGTAAATCATCTTCAAGAATATGCAGAAAGAGCCATCATCTGCAGATTCAACGGAATGTGGCCGCGATCTCAGGACCTTTATGATTGGATTCATGCAAACTGGACACATCATTGTAAGGTCAGTTTATGTTCAAAAGGATATTTCATTGTTCTTTTTGATGACATTAAGCATTATGAAAAGGCTTTAGAAGAAGGCCCTTGGTTCATGGGAACTGCAGGGCTCTTCTTAACGCCTTGGTTTCCAGATTTTGATCCGGTAACCGCAGTCATCACCAGGACACCTGTTTGGATCAGACTTCCAAACCTTCCTGTCCACTTATGGCATGTTGCAGTCTACAAAGATATAGGCAACACCTTGGGCAGTTTCATTACGGGAGATTACAGGAGGGAAAGCGTAGGTCTTTACACATATGCCAGAATATGTGTGGAGTTGGACTTAAGCAAGGGGCTTCCAGACCAAATCATTCTCAAGATAAACGACTTAGTTTGGACCCAGACATTGGACTACGAAAATACTGCCTTCCGCTGTCACCACTGCCACCAAACAGGGCATTTGCAGTCCACCTGCCCTTCTCTCCCGGCAAAAAGGAAAAAGGAGAAACTCTCCAAGCACAAATCTAAACGTTGGGCTCCTTGCTCTCCACCTCCAGCCGTGGACTCTGATTCCTCTTGCTCTGAAGATGAAGCCAGCGATGCAGATTTGGATCAAGCCCCTCAAGATGCGGTTCCTTCCAACGATGGTCCGGCATCCTCCGACTTGGCCATCGCCCAGAAACGAGCTCACTTGACATCCTCCTCTGACTCAGATAAGGAGGGGCCACCCTCGGTGAACCCCAGTCTTCATGTTATTGTTGCTCATTCGCCCTTGGATGGGTGGGTCAAAGTTAAAAAAAGGAAAGGGAAAAAGCTTCGTGTCGAGACCTCCACTCATTCTGGGTAGAGATCAGTATTTTAGCTTTCCAGTGTTTGGTTGTAATACTTTGCTTGTTTCACTTCTCCGGAACCGAGGTTGATAGTCCTATCATTGCCGGTTGCCGGTTCTCTGGCTCTCTCGATTGTATCACCATCTTGTATCATATTTTTTGCTTAATAGAATTAGTCTAATTCAGAAAAAAAAATATGTAAGAAAATAAATTACAATAAATAGCCTTTAATAAATAAAATATCAATTATAAGAAATAATAATTATAAAAGTTTATAAATATTTTTTAATAAATAATATTTATTATTTCTATAAAAATATATTTATATCACTTATCATTCCAGGAACTCGTCATTTTAAACATAAACTTGTCATCGTATACATAAGGATATAGCGCAAATGAAATAGTGCCTTACATATCATCCCGAGGTGGTTCCGTGCAACGAATAAATGTAAAATGAACCGATATGGAATTTAAATGGGAAGTCGAAAAATAGCGGGTAACAAAATCTTAATTAGGGTGAAAATAATTATATTATTTTATATTAATGGAGAAAATAATATAAGTTGTAACGTACTCTCCTTAGTTTAGGATTAGTTCCTAGAGATTAGGGGTTTGGTTGCAACTTCCTAACTTCTAGTATTGTACTTAATGATGTAATCTTTCATTCATGAATGTAGAGTGCATGAGAGTTCTCTCTCTATTCTGAGTGTAGTCTCCAGGTGCAGGGCACACCTGAGAGCTACAACTCCTTCTTTCAATTCTGTGTGCATATTTTATCTTGGTATCAGAGCTCAGATTGGGTGAGCCTGATTTTTTATCGCCTTTGTGGCCAGTTTGCCTTTGTGGCAGAATCGCCTTCGTGGCTAAAAGTGCCTTTGTGGCCGTGTGTACACGAGAGCTTTGTGCTCGATTGAGCAGGTGAACTGCAGAACACCTGGCTCGGACTGAGATGATTTTTAATTTTCTGAGTAGAAGGGGGTTGGCGCGTTTTTCGCGCTGACAATAGCGCCAGGAAGCGCAACTGGCACGTCTGTTCAGCTGTTAATCGCGCCACCGCGCCGAAATACCACCTTGCCGCGGAGTCGCACGGGAAAATCGCGCCAAGTGTCTTTTACTTACACCGATTTCATCCGGGCGCGGGTTGTTTGTTCGGGAGGGCGCCAACTCACCTTCAAGGGGATCCATGGGAATCCTCATCTTCGTTTGACGATTTGCGGAGGAGCAGATCAAACAAGTTGCGGATCTATCCGGGAGAGGCAGATCGGATCAATTTCGATCAGATTGATTTTTTGGTTGTATTGGAAAACAACGGATTTTCTCATCGGAGCGGGATTGATTTTGTAGATCTGTCAGTGGGTGGATCAGAAGATCTGGCAGAGAAGTGGCAGAAAAGTGGCAGATCGGGTGACAAGATTTGACAGGTATCGATTTTTTTTTTTACTGTTGAGTAGATTCATTTTGTAGATCTGATCAAAATGAGTAATACGATGGAATCTTATATCCACGAGTCTGGCAAACTCGATGGATCTAACTTCACAAACTGGAAGTTCAAGATCCAGACCTTGCTTGAGGGTGCGAATGCTTGGTCCATAGTTACAGGTGATGAGCAGAGGCCGAATTCGAACACAGGGACACAGGAGCAAGAATGGGATAAACGAGAAAACAAGGCAAAAGTTTTGCTGAAGATGTCTGTCAAGGACAACATTATCCCCCACATCAGAGACTGTAAAACGTCTGCGGAGATCTGGACGACTATCAAAAATTTGTATCAGACCCATAACACAAGTCGAATTATGGCACTTAAAAGCAAGTTGTTCTCAATGAAGATGGACGAAAGTGAGACCGCTGCTGCATTTATCGCACGAATCAGAGATGTGAAAGACGGATTAGGGGACATCGGGGAGAAGGTGGCTGACTCTGATCTTGTCACAATCACAATGAACGAGATGCGAGATGAATTTCAAATGTTCATCACTGGGTTGGCGGTAAGGGAGAAAGTGCCTACATTTGAAGATCTGACAGGCATCTTACTGCAAGAAGAGGAGCGGCGACATAACTTGAACCCCCAGAATGATGATCTTGCGCTGATGGCAAAACGACGACCTTTCAGAGGGAAGCAGCCACAACAGCAATCACAGTTGCAACTGCAGCAGAGAGGAGGTACATCGCAGAAGAGTCCATATAAAGGTATGCTTGTAAATAATCCTATAAGAAGATGTTATTACTGTGGAAAGAAGGGTCATATACAAAATGGATGTCTTAAGAAGTAGGCAGATGATGCAAGGAGAAAACTGGCAACTGCAAAGCACAGAGGATACTTTGTTGAAGAAGAAGATGTTGAAGAAAATGAAGATTTCAGCCATGAATTTCGACTGTTCACAGTCGACTGTGCCCTTTCAGCATCCAATGAGGACGATATTTGGTATGTCGATTCCGGAGCATCCTCCCACATGACAGGTAAAAAGGAATTTTTTGAAAGTCTTGAAGAAAGTACATATGGATCAAAAATCTATTTAGGAGATGATAGTGGATACGAGATTAAAGGTTATGGGGTTATTCCAGTTAAGTTACCAAATGGAAAAATCAGTCATCTTAAAAATGTCTTATATGTACCTGGAATTAAGAAAAATCTCATATCTGTATCCATGATAACTGATCAAGATATGCAAGTCGAGTTCTTCAAGACTCATTGTGTGGTAAAGGATTTCAGGAGAGAAATTGTTGCAACTGGCGTGCGCATTGGAAGCCTATACAGGTTGGATGTGAAAAGTATACCAAAGCGAGCCATGGTTGCAGGTGGATCGACAGCCGAACAACTCTGGCATCAGAGGTTCGGACATTTGAATTTACAGGATCTCATGTTATTGCAGAGGAAAGGTATGGTTGAAGGACTCCCTATCTTTCGTAATACTCAGTTAAATTGTGATGGTTGTGCCTTAGGTAAGATGCATAGAGAACAGTTTCCTGTGCACGATAGGAGGAAGGAAACAGATATTCTAGAGCTAGTGCACACTAATATATGCGGACCTATGCAGACAACGTCGCTAGGTGGAGCATATTATTTTCTGTTATTTACTGATGACTGCACTAGATATTCATGGGTTTATTTTTTAAGTAAGAAAAGTCAGACTTTCCAGTGCTTTATAGAATTTAAAACCTTGGTGGAAAAACAGTTTGGTAAGAGTATAAAAATTTTCCGATCTGATCAAGGGGGAGAATATAAGCTAGGGGAATTCATGAAATTCTGCAAATCTCACGGGATTGTTTAGCAGTTTACAGTGCCACACACACCATAGCAGAATGGAGTTGTAGAGCGCAAGAACAGAACCTTAGTGGAGTGCGCAAGGAGCATGTTACAAGGTAAGGGTCTTTCTAATAGTTTTTGGGCAGAGGCTATTAACACTGCTGTATATTTGAAGAACAGAAGTCCTACCAGATATCTTGGCTTCAAAACTCCTTTTGAAACTCTATATGGATTTAAACCAGCAGTAAATCATCTAAGAGTATTTGGGTCAAAAGCATTTGTCCATATACCCAAAGCTGATAGGAAGAAATTAGACCCTAAAGCTGTTAAATGCATCTTTGTTGGTTATGGCACAGAATTTAAAGCTTATAAATTGTTCAATCCTAAGTCTCGTAAGATATTTGCAAGCAGGGATGTAGTGTTTCATGAACAGGTACAGGAAGGGAAAGATGACATTGGTGATAATTGGCACATTCCATTGGTGATAGATGAAAGTAGTGAGGATGAAAGAGAGCTGGAGCAGAAACAAGAAGAAGAACAACATGAAGGTGATAATGCAAGCCCAATTAGAGTTGAAGAAAATAAATTTGAGGTAAGTTCCCTACCAAGGAGATCATGTAGGAGGACTCAAATACCATTAAAATTGAAAGACTATGCTTTGATGTCAAATGTTTTGAACATTGTAGAGCCCACTAATTACAAAGAAGCTAGTCAATTTAAGGAGTGGAGGGCTGCAATGAATGAAGAGATAGAATCTATTCTTAGAAATAACACTTGGGACTTAGTTGAAATGCCTAAGAATAAAACACCCATAGGATGCAAATGGCTGTTTAAACCAAAAATGAATGCAGACGGAAGTATTGAAAAATTGAAAGCTAGGCTGGTTGCAAAAGGGTACTCACAGCAGGAAGGTATAGATTTTGATGATACCTTTGCACCTGTAGCAAAGCTAAATACAATCAGAATGCTTATTTCTTTAGCTACTAAATATAATTGGAAGCTACACCAGCTTGATGTCAAATCTACATTTTTAAATGGTGACTTAAAAGAGGAAATTTATTTAGTACAGCCAGAAGGGTTTGTGAAGCAGGGGCAGGAACATCTTGTTTGCAGATTGAAAAAGGATTTATATGGTTTAAAGCAAGCTCCCAGGTCGTGGTATGAAAAGGTTGATTCTTTCTTTTTAGAGTATGGCTTTCATAGAAGTTTAAATGACCCAAATTTGTATACCAAGTATAATAAGCAGGGGCAGATTATTCTGATCTCTTTATATGTAGATGACATGATTATAACAGGAGATGCAGATGATTTAATCAGAGGAATCAAAAGGCTTATGGCACAAGTTTTTGAAATGAAGGATCTTGGAAGCCTCCATTACTGTCTAGGATTAGAAGTATGGAGAGATACCGGGCAAACTTTTCTTACCCAAGGGAAGTATGCCAGAAATCTGTTGGAAAAGTTTGGTATGGATCAGTGTAGGTCAGCAGCAACACCTTTGCAGCAGAACTTGAAGTTGTGCAGTGACGATGGCACTAAGGAGGTTGATGCCACGATGTATAGACAGATGGTTGGCAGCTTGATATATCTTACAACAACCAGACCTGACTTGGCATACTCTGTTAGTGTGTTGAGCCAATTCATGTCAAAACCGCTTGAAAGTCACTGGGTAGCAGCAAAAAGCGTGTTGAGGTATCTTTGTGGTACTGTTAATTATGGCATTTTATACACTGACACATCTGATGTTATTCTAGCATGTTTTTCAGATTCAGACTGGGCAGGTAACTTGGATGATCGAAGGTCCATCACAGGTTACGCATTCAGCATAGGTTCCGGGGTCATAGCATGGAGCAACAAGAAGCAGAGTACTGTAGCACTGTCTTCATGTGAAGCTGAGTATCAGGCATTGTGTGCAGCGACGTGTGAAGCAATCTGGTTGAGAAGGCTTCTCAATGATGCAGGAGAAGAACAGAAGAATTCCACTTCCATCAAAAGTGACAACCAGAGCACTATTAAATTGGCATACAATCCAGTGTTCCATAAAAATACCAAACATATAGACACTCAGTTCCATTTTGTCAGAGAGAAACTACAGTCAAAAGAGATTATTGTTGAATATTGTAAAACTTGTGACAATGTGGCTCATATTTTTACAAAGCCTCTTGCACGTGTGAAGTTTGAATTGTTTAGAAGGATGCTAGGAGTTCAAGACAATCCTTTCTCCATTAAGTGGGGGAGTTGAAAATAATTATATTGTTTTATATTAATGGAGAAAAGGTTACATAAGTTGTAACATATCTCCTTAGTTTAGGATTAGTTCCTAGAGATTAGGGGTTTGGTTGCAGCTTCATAACTTCTAGTATTGTACTTAATGATGTAATCTTTCATTCATGAATGTAGAGTGTACGAGAGTTCTCTCTCTGTTCTGAGTGTAGTCTCCAGGTGCAGGCCACACCTGAGAGCTACAACTCCTTCTTTCAATTCTGTGTGCATATTTTACTATTGTTTGATAAAGTATATGATTATAAAAATATTCAGTGAAATATGATTATAAAAAAATTTAGTGAATAGTATATGATTAGTATATTTATTAGTTAGTTAGGGTAATAGGCTTTTTCTTTTGAATGAAATCACTTTTCAGTTTCGTGAACTCTTTTCATCTCTGCTAGTTTTGTCTTTCTGTCTACCTGACATCTGACATCTATCCGGTCGGTCTGCATGGCATCTGTCCCGTTAGTTCTTCGGCGCATTAAACGTGACATCTTCAATTTGAAGGTGGCGCCATTCTCTCCATGCAGTGGCAATTTCAATCTACGCTGGTTCCATTAACTCTACTCTAAATTTCAGCGACATCTGCATAGTTGGGACATCGAAAACACCGGTTTTGTTGGAAAGACAGTTGGTGCAGTTGCAGCTGACTACCACCGCTACAATAAAGTGCCATGAAAATGCCACAAGAGCATTGTCTTCGCCCTTGTGTTCTCTCAATTTCGATGTCAGACATGGAATTATTTCCAGTTATGAGAGCCTTCGGGTTCCCTCAATTTCGATGCAAGACATGGAATTATTTCCAGTTATGAGAGCCTTTGAGTTCCCTCAATTTCGATGTCAGACATGGCATTATTTCCAGTTATGAGAGCGATGAATTGAAAAATAATAATCTACCTTGTTCCAAAGGCTCTCATTCTTCTTTTGACAAAGATGATGCTGATGGTTCTTATTTTGACCAAGATTCTGATGCTTTGTTTGATTTAGATGAAGACTTCGAAGAAGATGACGAGGCAACAAACTGTCTTACCTTTTCCGACCCTGTAGAAGACGGTTGTCTCAGCTTCCTCAAACGAAGTCCTCTCTAATTTTTCCTCTGAAAATCAACGAAAACCCAACCGTAATGTAGATAAAGAGGGAGAGGTGGAAGGGGAATTCCTGCATTTTAGACCAAAAAATTCATGTTGTACAGTCATTGCAGAAGTATGTGTCTACTAATCTACAAAAAATTTAGGATGAAGATGCACTAATTTTCTCAGCGCATTTTTCTGATTACGAGTTCCAGCGTCTCTGTGTCCTTAACAGTGGAGCTGTAGGGAACTCTCTTATTTGCTGAAAGGTTTTTTGTGGGTTCTGCTATGTATATGCTCCCAAATATGAATATCTTCCTTGAAAATGGAATGGGGTTTGCATATCTTTTGATGATGAATATTTTCACATAACAACTGGGATGGAGGAGAACTGGGATAGAGGGGAAATGTAAGAGAAAACATCATCGATAATCTGCATCACAAGTGTAGAGGCACTCTTTAATTTTGGTTTTGATCTACTGTTATGGTTATTTACTATTGATTTTCGTTTTCGTTTTGATATCTTAGTTTACTAGTGTTTCGCCTTCGAATTCAATAAAACATTCCATGATTACATTTTGCGCTTTTGTCAAATTAGAAGGTAAGCATGGATGCGTACCATGTTTTCGAAATTCCAAAAGAGAATTTGAGACACATTTTCTGGTTTTCTTTCTCTGCCATAGGGAAGTTGCATGCTAACATGATTCCTACTATTTTTCGTGTTCAAAGATGTTATTTTTCGTTCTAAACGATGAGTAGAATTTTTTCCAGAAACTTGCATTATTCAAGTTATTATTTTATAAAGTATGGATCTTCATACCTTTCAACCAACGTTTCTTGTTCTGGGTTTGCTCTTTAATGCCAAAATAGGGTCATGGTAAAATGGTAGTACTGAGGTAGGATTTGTAAAAATTAAAATACATAAAATAAAAATGTACAACTTGCATTAAACAAATAGCATTCTTACTTGTAATCTCAACGTATTAAACAGCGTCGCGGATGAATAATAAGATTGGGGCGACGACGAGATTTTTAAATATGAAAGAAAATCGAAGCATTCAGTAATATAAAGAAAATAATATGAGCATAATAGAATTTGGACGACATTGGGATCCAAGCCGGCCGATGATTGTTATCAATTTTAGTAGATTATGAACTTTTGAAGCATTGTTTTAAGAAATTGTATCTATTATTTCTTAATAAAATAATTGTCAAGTTTTTATAGTCCGTGCAACACTTTATTTATATTTATGATTAGCTGTTAAACGACATTATGTTAAAAAATTTTATAGCATTTCAGTACATTCATTAAAGTTAAGTGAATTATTATCAAGATTTAAATATTATATTTTGTTGCTTATATTTCAATACATTAATCCATGTACTTGTATTTAAGCTCTTATACATCAATATGACTATAACAGTGCAATTCAATATGCATGGTATTTAGAAATTTCAATGGATTTGTTGATATTCTCACCCTAGAATAAAGTGTGTTTTGGTACCTTTAACTTTCTTTGGAATAAGCGGATAAAAAATCATGGAAAAACTTAATGATTTAGCCAATGTTAGATAAAAGCAATTCTAGAACATTATTTGAGTATCAATTATATAAAAATGAGGTGAAGTCGAGTTTTTGAGGACATAGAGGAGTTACTCTATTTTCAGCGCCCTAGAACGTCTTCGGCTGAAGAATATTAAAGAAGAGTATGCTACCTTTATTTGCGGTTTTAAAGACGACGAAAGTATATCTTAAATTTTATTATAAAAATTAAGTAAATTTATGTTGCCACTTATCAGTGATATATGGTGATAGGGAGATACAAGAGAGAGGCTGGAACATTTGCCATTATGTAACGTAATGGCATGACTATCTAGTATAAACTGAGGTCAAGAGCGTTTATAGGATTAGTGCCATCATTTCTAAAAGTGGCCTCTCTATATGGATAATTCAGCTTCAATAAAATCAATATAAAGTAATAAAAAATAAAAATATGTAGGAAATTAAGAAAGAATTTTAAATTTTATTGAGCTCAAAGTATAGGGAAAAAGGGGTTAAATTTTTCATTTCTAAAAGGAGTTAACTTTTTCATTTCTAATATTATTATTATAATAGTTGAGTTTTAAATTTTTTTAAATATTATTTATTATTTATTATTTTTATTGATTTTTATTTTTGTTTTTCTTAAATATTTTTTTTTATAATTTTTAAGTGAATTTTTATTGTAGCATTTTTCTCGATAGATCTCTTGGAGAGAAAAGAAGGGGAAAGTTCGAAGCTAAGTTTCTCACATGATGGCTCTTGTGGGTACCTCGGCTGATTTCACACTTGGTGGAGATGAAAGCAAGGTCTTCTATGATGTGAGATTCTTCGGTGTGTTACTATTATATTATAATCAAATTTTGAATGGATGTGGCCAAACAATAGAGCGACATATGTAAAATAAATATGAAAATACTAAACAATGTTTAGGCTAACCAATTTCCAAAAGGAGCACCCAAGGGTTAGTAAAATATAACGAGGTGCAAACCATATTTGAGGGGCAGAGACTATGAGCTTTGCTAGAGAAGGATTTCACAAAGCTTCAATATTCATGGTAATGTTGTCACATTCTATTGACAATTCCTATTTCAAGAGAAATGATATTACACATATAATTATTCTTTATTTCCAGATATTAACACCGTAAGATCCAAATTTCATCACAGATATTCTCACTGCTAGACAACGCGCATTGCTCCTAGTTTGGATCAATATGGATATTTCACCAAAGCTTATTCAACCATTTGTAAACCAGAGCATTACATATCATTTTCATTGAAAGAGGAAAGAACTTGCCAGGACCATGTGATTGACAACTGCAATTAAAACCATCCCAGCTAGTATTGCTTAGAGGGAGGAAAGAGAAATCCCCTTCTTGTCCCTCAAGGAAATAAGAGGGTTGGGAGAGCATGTTGATACTTAGCTACATGTAACATAAAAATCAATAGAAATTGGGAAAGCATGTCGATACTTAGCTACAAGTAACGTAAAAATCGATAGAAACCACATTGCAAGGAAATGCATGTCAACCGAGGCAAGTGAGGTCAAGTTACCAGGCAAGTCGGATCAAGCTATATATGGTTTGCAGAACATCAGGCTCATGCAAGTTATATTTGGTCTGTAGAACATCAGGGTCATGCTGGAAAATTAATTCAAAATATGAAAGCAACAAAATATCTACAGAACATCAGGCTCATGCTAGAGAATTAATTCAAAACATGAAAGAAACAAAATGTATGCAGAACATCAAACTCATGTTGGAGAACTAATTCGAAATCTCAAAGAAAGGAAAAGTAGTGACTTGAATATAAATCTTGGTACTGCTGTGGAATATCTGCTATCAACTCTAGCGACTCCCTATTCAACAATGTATAGATATTTTCATCCTTGGGGAACTGCAGGCTCCCTACATCATTTTGAAGGTAGATGGCCTAGTGCTAGGGACTATAAGAGAAGGGAACATGTCTTAGAATTGTACTTCTTTGCTTCTATGAAATTTTCTACGAGTTTCGGGGTTAGTGTAAGTTTGTGTTTTGGGAAGCCTCGATATTTTTTAAAAAAGTTGTAAGAGGGTTGGTGAGTGTATGTTTGTGTTCTGGGAAGACTATTTATTTATTTTCTTAAGTTGTAAGAGGGTTTGGATGGTCCAACCAACTATTATAAAAACAACATATATGTCAGGGAATAAAGGAATTCCCTGTGTATGGATAGAGTATACATATTGAGGTATAAGTGAGGTTATTTAGGGCATCTCTCATTTCAATCCATACCAGACTGAGCTACAAGTGGGGCTATTTAGGGCGGCTCTTATTTCAATCCATACCAGTTTATGCCATGCTCAATTTTTGTTTCAACCAAGAGATGCTTAGATCTTAGTTTTAGGATTTGCCACACTTTAATCAATGGCTATCATTTTAATAGCTTTATTTGATTTAAGGTGGATTTTCCGGTTAGAGGTGTGTCGAGTTTATTAACAAATTGTTCTTGAAATATTTGATTGCGTAGAATTTTATTCTAACTATTTCATTATAGGTAGACTCGAACACACAATGGTATCAAATTAATCCAATCTAAACCATTTTCACTGAAACTATTTAATTTTATGACAATAATATCAAATTATGTAATTCATTTGGATCATCTAGATTTTAGTCTCTACTGGGTTAAAAGTTCAAATTTTTACAATATTTTCATTATAAATAAGGAATCAAGTTAAATAATTATAAATATTTTAGTAAGAAATCAAGTTAAATATTAATGATAAAAGTGAACGAGTTTTATGTACAATGGAAGGTGTCTTTTATTTATCTAAAAATATATAAGAAATATAAGAAAAAAAGATAAAGTAACCTATAAATGCAAATTGTTTATAATACATTTTATTTTGGTTTTGAATGACATTGTATACTTAAGAAATTTTGGCATATTAATTTCAACCTTACATACATTTTTTTAAATATGGTTTGGCTATTTATTAAACTACTTTTTTTTCCTTTGGACTAAGACTCTCATGACTTAAACTATTATCATCAACTTATTGGATACTTTCATTTTCTTGGTTCACGAAACTAGTAGTTATGGTTTGACAACCTATGTGTGGAGTTATCTTCAACTTATTGGATACTTTCACTTGCTTCGTACACGAAACTAGTAGTTATGGTTCTACAACCTATGTAAGGAGTTTCTATGCATGAGATCTCAACTCCAAGAAAATGGTGATATATATGCAAACCACAACACCATTTGAACTTGTGATAGCAACTCATGTTATCACAATGAAATTCACCAAATCGAAATATATGAATTCATTGTCATGTATTGATTATTAGTATAATGGACTTTGACCTAGTTTAGCTTGTACATATGTTTGTAAATGAGTTTCGCAATGGTTTATTGCAAGCAAACATTAAAATAATGTGTTGGTGTTCATATTGTCTCAACTAAGTAACTAATCAGTGGAGTGTTGTGTATAAGAAAAAAAATACATGTTGTGCATGGAGCTCTACCCAACAAATGATATAGAGTGATATATTCATGCCAACATATAATCATGAACCCACACCAATGCTCTTGAATCCATAATAAAAAATATCTCTTTGAATAAGATAATATAAATTGATTTGTGACAGGAGTGTAGCCAACATGCAACAATAGATTTGATTACCACAAAGCAATGATTTTATCAATTGTGTATCATTCATTCAATGGAGAGATTGGAAAATGTCACTACACTAAGAATTCATAGAAAAAACCAGATCAAAGAATAACCAAAAATATAAAACAATGCTCACAAAAATCAACCATGTTAAAACAATCTACTATCCTAGAGACCCAAGTTGGGAAAACTCTCGATTGACCATAGACTATTATTATCAATATTTTTAGATAATTATAGAATTTCATGTCTCTCTAGACCATTAATAGTCTCTAGTATCAGAATGAGTCCTATTGTTGATTTTTATCAAACTCTCCCACATCATTCTTCTACCTATGTTTAAGAGTTGGATTGGATTATTTTGATGGTTATATTCAAAATATTGTCTCCTTTGCTATACTTTTTTCTTCTTGTAGTTAGTGAGGTTTTTTCTATTTAATGGGTTAGTGGGTGCTTCAGTGTGTGTCCATCACTCTGCGATCAACCTCACTTATTCATCGTTACCCATGGTGGTAAATCTACTTCTTTTACCTATTGATTATTTTTATCTGTATTTGCATTCTATGTCATTCATGTTTCTTTCATATCCTGTTTGGATCATACCTCCCAATTGGGAGGCTTTCGATCCCCTAATATTGGCCCATGGAGGAAATGGAAGCACATTAACTCCACTTTCTTCTCCAAGTTTATCATTCCAACGGTCCTAAAGGGTATTCGCTTCTCATTTGTTTGTTTTATTTATTTTAAAGTTTCAATTAAATATTAAAATTCATTAAATATTAAAAATTGGTTTTTGGTGATTTTTATTTACTTTTCAAAAATTTTAGCGTCACCAAGTTACATGAATTAGAAAAATTTAATTCAAATCATTTTTTATTTCATTAACTAAATTACAAGAATTACAAGAATTGAATTTAAATTTAAATTTATTTCATTAACTAATTACAAGAATTGGAAGAATTGAATTAACAGAATTGAATTTAAATTGATTTTTATTTCATTGGCTAAATTACAAGAATTTGGAAAATATAATTTTTAAATATTTGAATAAATAACACATTTCAATAATAATTTGAGAACAAGTTTTTTCAATTCAATCTTTCTATTAAAAGAAAATTCATTGAAATATTTGAGAACCTTTAACTTGCAAAAAAAAAAAAAAAACTACTTTTTTGAAAAAAAAAACTATGAAAGAATGATAGATAATAACACTTTAGAAAGAATTATTTGAAAATTATTAATTCACAAAAAAATTTGTGTTCAACCATATCTATGAAGATTAAGTCTCTTTAAATTTTTTATTTTCAATATGTACTTACAATGCCAAACAATACAATACATACATACAAATCCATCCTTTATGCATCTGTTACTCTGTTAAACTATATTCATCTTAATCTACATGATATATGGTGGCCATTTGTTGTACACAGCTATGTAATTTTGGTCCTGAGAGGCTCATATGCTTACAAGCTGCATGGAACAATGTTGTTCTCTGTTCATTGCACCGTGAGTAGTTTCTTTCCGACATCATAATTAATGCCTCCACGTGCAAGCTTATAAAAGGAAAGGACTGTGGCACTAAAGCATCAGCGTAGAAGCAGTTCATGAGATTATCGAAAATACAATTTTTGAAATTTTGTTATTTGAGAAATACTGATATTTTTTAAAATACAATCCGAAACAATTGCATTTTACAATTTTAATAATTAAAAATAATAGTTTCATGTATCTATCGAGAAACCTATCAAATTTATAAAGCGAATCCATAATGCTCACGCTCATTTGGGAGGAAGATCATCCTTATTAAAAAAAACCACAATATACATAAACTATGCATCATAAATTTTATTTCTAAATAATAGAAATAATATAACTAAATTATAATATACATCATAATTTGTTTTACAAAATAAATTTGAAAATAAATTTATTATAATTATTTTCACTTAGAAGCGTTAATTTGGTCAACATTACAAAATAAATTTGAAAATAAATTTATTATAATTAGAAGCGTTAATTTGATCAACATTCTATCCTGGCCCTGTGAACTTTTTCAGCACACAAGTCTTATACATTAAAATGAAAAATCCCAATATCCCTGATATCTCTAATACCGAAACCACCACTCTTTTACAAAATCGACTTTATGTAACGGTATATATTATACAAAATCAAGTGTATATATATATATACAGTTATCACCTTTTATATATATATATATATATATATATATATATACTTTTCACCTTTGAATGCCTGATTGAGTTGATTTGAATGTACAATTGGAATATCAAATAGCGTACCTTCATAGACATGCACCTTGATTCTTTATAATAAAATTGCAGTGAAGTGCACCAAGTCACTAGTTTGCTGTATCAATAATCTAGAAAAAGTCACGACCATCCGTTATTATATTTGATTAAATGAACGACTTGATCCGAACGTACAATGGACTATCTCAGTTGTCACTCTTGACTGAATTGTCGATTTGATCCGAATCTAGAATAGAATATCAAAAGTTCAAAAGTGCAGCTTCATATGTGCGCTGTGAGCATCTTTATATAGAAGTGCCCATACACATATGGGCACGTGACTAAGTGCTCTATAATGGAATTGAGAGTTTTTAACATTTGCAACTCTTGCCAATGAGAGTCATGGAGTCACTAGATTGACTAGATCTCCATGTCTTAGAATGTCTATAAAAACGGTGACGATGTGTCAGTAGTAGCAACGAGATATAATTCTGATAGGAAACCATATCTTACAACCCAAACGTTAAAGTCCATTGCTAATAAATTTGTACATAAAGAGCAACATAGTCTGTATAAATATTGTCCTACTTTTCTTTATAGCCACTAGAAATAATGATGATCAGAGCTACTCATAGCAACTAGAAATAATTATGATCACAGCTACTCTACCCGGTGAGAAAGAAATCTCAATGTCTCCATGATATGGACTAGCTTGTTTTATAAATGTTCTAATAAATCGTGCAATGAGGAGACGAATGCCATGGTATATATGGACTTTCAGTCCTAATAAATAATTTAATGGGGAGGATATCAGAGTTCATTTGAACTAAATAAATATGGTTTTGTTAAATTTGCTAAAGATAGGTGATGAGTTGAAAAAATTGAAAATGTATTTATGTAAATTTAAAAAATTAAGAACTAAAGATAAATAGATTAACTATATATATATAACATATTTTAATATGATATTTAAAGCAAATATTAAAATTTAACATAGTTTTTTCATAAAATTGTTATAAAATTTTCGTTATAAGTTAATAATATCTATAATAAAATGAAATAAATATGTATGAATTTCAAAGTAAAATGGAGTAAATATATCGTTAACAAAGTTGTTATATTATAAGTGTTAAGTTTTAAATATATTTTTTAAATTAAATTAAAATAAAATATCTCTAAAATATTTCAATTTTGAAATGAGTTATAGTTTTTAGGCAAGGGTAGCATTGAATCAATGTATTGAAACAAAGTCTAAACCAGCTTCTAGGATCCATCTTACTGATCTATCATGCGCCGAGAGGATTAAATCTCTCGAGGTGCAAACCTATTGAGTGCAAAATCCCGAGGAAATGTTTGCACCTCGAGAGATTTGATCCCTCTTGGCGCATGATAGATCCAGAGTAAGATGGATCTAGGCTGGTTCCAGTTGGAGGCATCAACGTCACATTTTTCAAATTATTAAAATTTTTGTATATTTTTGAGATGTACATCATACTTTGAAATTTTGAAGATTAGAAATACAAATTCTAACAAATGTTAGAACACTATTTTGAATACTGAACCACGTAATAATCGTAGAAATCAACATCTACACTATTCAATTATTTAAATATTTTTCTGGAACTATTGTACTAAAAATCATACTTTTCTCTCTTGCTCTTTGATATTAATAGGTTGAATTACTAAAACATAAAAATAAATGTACATTGTCAATAATTTTGCCTGCTTACAGTGAAATTAATGCACAATGTTAATCCAATCACTTTAATATTAATGTACCATCAATGTACATCCAATTACATCAAATCAAAAATCAACGTTTACACTGAAATCAATGCATATAATGCAAACAATGAAATAGGATTAGAAAACAACATCTACAGTGAAATGGATGCATCTAATGTAGGTAATCAAATAGGATTAGAAATCAACATCTACACTGAAATTAATGTATCTAGTGCAAGTAAGAAAATAATATTAGAAACCAACATCACTGAAACCAATGCATCTAGTGCAAGCAATCAAATAGGATTAGAAATCACCATCTATACTGAAATCGATGCATTTAGTGCAAGCAATCAAATACAATTAGAAATCATGTACATTGAAATCAATGCATCTAGTGGAAGTAGTCAAATATAATTAGATATCAACATCTACACTGAAATTAATGCATCCAGTGCAAGGAATCAAATAGGGTAAAAAATCATCGTCTACACTGAAATCAATGCATTTATTGCGAGAAAACATATAGGATTAGCAATCATCTACATTGAAATCAATGCATATAGTGCAAGAAATTAAATATAATTATAAATAAACATATACACTAAAATCGATGCATCTAGTGCAAGCAATCAAAATGGATTAGAAATCTCCATCTACAAAGAAATCAATTCATCTAGTGCATGAAATATTCTTCCCTCTCTCCCCCCTCGAAGTACATCTTTGTTTCCTTCCCTCTATCCACTCTCTCACATCCTCCCTTTCCTTCCTATCTCTCCATTTCTCTCCTACATCTCTATCGCTCTCTCTCTTCACCCTCCAACTCTGTTACTATATCCCTACCTCTCTCCTTCTCTCATTCCTTCTCTTCATATCTCATTCTTTGTCTCTTTATCTCATTCAAAAACATACACACTCTCTCTCCATCTCTCCCTTGTCACTTAATCTCTCTCTCCACTTATCAATCTCTCTGTATTTCTTCTTCCCTCCCTCTCTCCCCCTCTAAATCCATCTCTCTCTCTCTCTCTCTCAATATATATATATATATATATATTCCCTCCAATTTTTTCTCTTCCCCCATCACTCTCTTCCTCTCTCTTGTCCTTCCTCTCTCTCCAATCCTCTTTCTTTCTCTCTCTCTCTCTATCTCTCTCTCTCTCAACATCTACAAAAAAATCAATGCATATAGTGCAAGAAATCAAATAGGATTAGAAATCACCATCCACAATGAGATCAATGCATCTAGTGAAATAAATTGTCTTCCCTCTCTCCCCCCTCCAACTCCATCTCTCTTTCCCTCCCTGTCTCCACTCTCTCACATCCTCTCTCTCTTCCTTCCCCTTTCTCCCTTTCTCTCCCATGTCTATATCTCTCTCTTTCCCTCTCTCTCCCTCTCTTCACCCTCCAACTCTGTCAATATATCCCTCCCTCTCTCCTTCTCCCCCCATTCCCTCCATCTCTCCTTTTTCTCTTTATCTCACCCCAAAACATACACATGCTCTCTCTATTACTCCCTTTTCACTCCCCCTCTCTCTCCACTTCTCGCTCTCTATGTATTTATTCTTCCCTTCAACTCCATCTCTCTATCCTTCCCTCTCCTCCTATTTCCCTCCGTCTCTTCCTTCCTCTCCTACCTCCCTCTCTCTTCCCCCATCTCTCTCTTTTCCCTCTAATCCTCTCTCTTCCCCCATAACTCTCTCTCTCTCTCTCTCTCTCTCTCTCTCTCTGCCCTCCAATCCTCTCACTATATCCATCCCTCTCTCCTCCTCTCCCCCCCCCTCCATATTTATGTCTCCCTCTTCATCGCGTACCCTTTTCTACCTCTCTCACTCCTCTCCCTCTCTCTCTTCATTCCTCCTCTCCCCTCTCCTTGATTTTATCCCCATCTCTCCCTTCTCACTCCCTCTATCTCTCCACCTCTATCACTCTATGTCTTTGTTCTTCCCTTCCATATATATCTAGAGTTAATATACATCATGATACCTTAATGTATATAATAATATAGAAAATTTAATATTATATTAATCCAAAGTTATTAAATATAATAATATTAATATGAATATTAGATTTAATATTATTATTATTATTAATAATATTTTGATATTAATGTTAAGGATAATAATGGTTTTTTTGGTATGATATTAATAATAATTTAGCTCATAATATTTGACCTATAGGATTCACCTAAATAAAACATATTTTTTGAGTGTTGGTAAAAATAAAAAGATTTATAGAGTAAATATAAAAAAATAGGTTTTATTTATTTACCATACCTCTTTTATTTACAATAGTATTTGGCCCATAGACTTGGTATATAGTTAGATGTTGATTTATAATGATATTTGAAATGTTTTTATATATCTATCATGCCTCTTTATATCTCTTTTATATTGATTTATTTATTTACCATAGCTCTTTTATAAATATGGTATTTAGCCCATGGTATTAATAATAATTTGCCCATGGTATCTGCCATATAGGCTTCACCTGAATAAAACTTGTTTTTTGACTTATTGTAAATATAAAGAGGTTTACGGAGTAAATATAAAAAAAGACTTTATTTATTTAGTGGAAGTAGTCAAATATAATTAGAAATAGTAAATATATTTAATTTTCATTTTTTTTCAGTGGAAATAGTAAATATCCAAACCACATATTTAAATATTTATTAAATATTAAATAGTAAATATTGCTATCCGTTGGCTGGATATTTGCAAGTAATATCCATGCTAAATACTCAACTTCGGCCTTCATCTCCAAGTATTTTCTACTGACATTTATCTTTCAAGGCTTTTATAATATAATTTATATTTATAATATGATTGTCTGACAGTAGATAATTCACGAATATATAATATAATTTCCTGATGTAATTGTAGTAGATAATTCACGAATATGCATGGAACTTGAAATGGGACCGTGATAGCTTGACTCGTTCTGTCAATCCACGTCGTCCATACTAAAACTGAAAAACATAAGGATCGACAGCAAATTGAGGATGAGTGAATTTTGAAAATTGAGGATGGGGTAAATCAGTTTTATAAATTCAAATTTGGGGATGGGTAAATTATTTTTATTCCATACAGTTATCATCTTCTGATATAGGCCCACTGAGCTGAATTATTTGGAGCCAAAGCTGGGCCAAGATGGAGCAGTTCCCTAGCTTTGCAGGAATCCATCAGCTCGGATTGTTGCGTTGTGACTGCAATCTGGTCACTGATTTTAGACAACCATAATGGCTGGGTATACTTCTCTCTATTCTCTTCTTCATATCTCATTCTTTGTCTCTTTATCTCATTCGAAAACATACACACTCTCTCTCCATCTCTCCCTTGTCACTTAATCTCTCTCTCTCCACTTATCAATCTCTCTATATTTCTTCTTCTCTCTCTCTCTCTCTCTCTCTCTCTCTCTCTCTCTCTCTATATATATATATATATATATATATATATATTTTTTTTTTCCCTCCAATTTTCTCTCTTCCCCCATCACTCTCTTCCTCTCTCTCAAGTCCTCTCTCTTGTCCTTCCTCTCTCTCCAATCCTCTTTCTTGCTCTCTCTCTCTCCCAACATCTACACTAAAATCAATGCATATAGTGTAAGAGATCAAATAGGATTAGAAATCACCATCCACAATGAAATCAATGCATCTAGTGAAATAAATCGTCTTCCCTCTCTCCCCCCTCCAACTCCATCTCTCTTTCCCTCCCTCTCTCCACTCTCTCACATCCTCTCTTTCTTCCTTCCCCTTTATCCCTTTCTCTCCCATGTCTATATCTCTCTCTTTCCCTCCCTCTCCCTCTCTTCACCCTCCAACTCTGTCAATATATCCCTCCCTCTCTCCTTCTCCCCCCATTCCCTCCATCTCTCATTTTTCTCTTTATCTCACCCCAAAACATACACACGCTCTCTCTATTTCTCCCTTTTCACTCCCTCTCTCTCTCCACTTCTCGCTCTCTATGTATTTATTCTTCCCTTCAACTCCATCTCTCTATCCCTCCCTCTCCTCCTATCTCCCTCCCTCTCTTATCATCTCTCTCTTCCTTCCTCTCCTACCTCCTTATCTCTTCCCCCATCTCTCTCTTTTCCCTCTAATCCTCTCTCTTCCCCCATAACTCTCTCTCTCTCTCTCTCTCTCTCTCTCTCTACCCTCCAATCCTCTCACTATCTCCATCCCTCTCTCCTCCTCTCCCCCCCCTCCATATTTATGTCTCCCTCTTCCTCGCGTACCCTTTTCTACCTCTCTCACTCCTCTCCCTCTCTCTCTTCATTCCTCCTCTCCCCTCTCTTTGATTTTATCCCCATCTCTCCCTTCTCACTCCCTCTATCTCTCCACCTCTATCACTCTATGTCTTTGTTCTTCCCTTCCATATATATCTAGAGTTAATATACATCATGATACCTTAATGTATATAATAATATAGAAAATTTAATATTGTATTAATCCAAAGTTATTAAATATAATAATATTAATATGAATATTAGATTTAATATTATTATTATTATTATTAATATTTTGATATTAATATTAGGGATAATAATGGTTTTTTTGCATGATATTAATAATAATTTGGTCCATAGTATTTGACCTATAGGATTCCCCAAAATAAAACCTATTTTTTGAGTGTTGGTAAATATAAAGAGATTTATAGAGTAAATATAAAAATATAGGTTTTATTTATTTACCATACCTCTTTTATTTACAATGGTATCTACACTGAAATTAATTTTCATATTTTTTTAAAACTTAAGCCGACATTTTGTATGAGGGCGTGACATACCTGACATCCGGGTCAAACTGGGCTGTAGATGCGCCTCTCGGTGCAATGACACACACACACACACACACACACACACACACACACACACACATATATATAAAGTTAAATGTTAAAGAATATATTGTTCAAAGCTTATCTAATGAGTAGTCGTCGTGCCTTGCTATAGTGGTGTCTTGGCAGGGACTAATAACATTGAATATGAATTATTTGATAATATTTTCATGCATTCATTATTCATGTTTTTTTTTCTTTTTTATTTTTGGGAGAAGTTCGGTTTTAATGCATTAACTTATGTCTTTGGAAGAAGTTGAATATGTCTTTAGAAGTAGAATTTTGGAATCAATTTTCATCTTCATTGATTTTTGAGATCTTCCTTGTTTTGTTTTGTTTTTTTAATTTTAAATCTTTAATATATTTAAGATATGTCTTTCGGATTAATCACATCATTAGGATTTGGTTTCAAACCAACTAATATGGTTCATCCTCAGAGCAAAGGTGAGGATGAATCACATTAGTTGGTTCGAAACGTCGACCAAATCCCAATAATGCGATTAATTCGAAAGACATATCTTAAACATTATGGATCACAAAAGTCTAAGATCTAACTTTAATATATTGCTAAACAAACTATATGATAATTTTTTTTGTATAGATAGACATGGTTTTATAAGATACTTTTTAATTTTTAATTTAATTAATAATAATTATGAAATGGATGATGGAGATTTAACCTTCATAGAACATGTTGAAATATTCATAGTAGTATATACATATTAAGGGTTAAAATTTATTTCCAAATTAGTTATGTTCCTTAACCAACTTATATTAATCTTAATTCGAGATCTACCAAGTGCCACGAGGGATAAAATCTATTTTCACTCTAAAATAAGTTTGCATATCAAGAGATGTGATCCCTTTAGGTGTTTGGTTGATCCGAAGTTAAGATGGATCTAGGCTGGTTTAATTTCTCCTGTTAACTATATTCCACATTAATACCATGGATCAATACCATGGATTCTCAATGCCATGGATTAGTTGAAACTTTTTACAATATTATTTTTATAATCAAATAGAAGGGAGAGGAGCATTCCAAGATCAATATAGTTGTCTTGGTTGAACAAGTCAAGAAGGTTGGAAGTTTGAGATATGTTTTGGAAATGAGAAGGGATGTGAGTGAGGGCTCGACAATCCAAGATATATTCTATTTTGACCAAGTTAAAATGTTTACATTACATTCCATTAATATTTTTAATTAATTTAATTTTATTGTTATTTTTATGTAATTTGACTTAGTCAGAATGTTAAACATTACATTACAGCATCGCTACCATATTGGGATGGAGAGTGTCTTTCTCATGCAATTAATTTATGTCAAATTAATTAATTAAAGAAAATATCATATCCACATGTGTCATATTGGGTATATGGTATTGGTAAGCCATGGTAAGCCATAGTATTCCATGGTATTGTAATGAAAGCTATTTACAAGTTACACATTTTCATGATAAAGTGAGGTGAATCTCCATAGTTAAGAAAATTTGTTTAACTCATATAATAAATATTTTTATAATTAATAATAATTTAAAATGGTGTTATAATTTAGTTAATTATTATTATTAGTTTTTAATTTATTTGTAACCAAATAGTCTTTAAGTGCAACTTTTTAAAAAGTTTTTTGATTTATTTTCGGATTTAATTTGTCTAAAATCAGGGAGAGATTCACTGAATCACAAATTTGATGGGTGAACTCTTCACAATCGGTTTTTGAGGGTGCTCAATCCATATATGCAGTCAAAAAATCAATTTAAACAACACAAATGAATATTTGACCACAAATGATTTTACACGCCAAAAACCCGCCGTAAACTCCAAAAAGTCGCACTTAAAGACTATTCCATTTTTAACTTGCGCAATGTGCAATGTCCCTTGGGGTAAGTGTTTTGATGTTTATCATCGAGTTGTCTTTAAATGTGACTTTTTGAAAAGTTTTCCGGTTTATTTTCCTATCTAATTTGTCTAGAATCCGGCAAGGATTCATTGAATCAACTTTGATGGGTGAACTCTGCACAATCGAAGAGCCCAAGAGGTTTTCGAAGGTGTTGAATTCATATATGTAGTCAAAAAACCGATTTAAACAACACAAATCAAGATTTCACCACAATTTTTTCTGCCATATTTCAGTGAAAAATCCACCGGAAAACTCCAAAAAATCGCACTTAAAGACAACTTCGTTTATCATGGATTAATGCTTATTTACATTTATCGACCATTTAATTTCTATTATCGTGGATTGATGCTTATTGGCATTTTCCACCCATTTAATTTCTATCCTTGGACTAGTAGATAATATATTGGAATTTTTATTTTAGTATTTATTTTAATTTGAAAATGGTATATCTTTAAAGTATTTATTTTAATTTGAAAATGGTATCACAAATACATTTTTATTTGAGATAAGGACAATACGTTATATAAATGTCTTTTCGAATTAATTGCATCATTAGGATTTGGTCGACGTTTTGAACCAACTAATGTGGTTCATCCTCAGGACAAGGTGAAAAGCCAATCGATCTAATTGAATAAATAGTGTGGATGCATCATTGCCCAGTATTAGCTGAAGAAAACTAGCCGTTTAAAACTAGTTGTTTAAAAACTAGCCGTTAATGAGTTATTTAATTAGTTAAGTAAAAATTATTAAAATATTGACCCATTAAATATTATATAGGCTATTAATGATTGACTTATTATGAGTAAATATAGTTATAGTCTAATTGTTATATTTTTTGAAGTTTTTTCTAGCATATTTTTCATTCACATTTATTAAGAATTTGGTAGTGATTTGTTGGAATAACAAGTTTGAGAATTGTGAATTCTCCATAATAAAAGTCAAAAGTTTTTCAATTTATTGAATCCAAAAAACATATTTTAAATAACAAAATATTACATTTTAACCAAAATTGTTTGTTTGTTTGTTTGTTTTTTTTTTTTTTCCTAATTTCAACTAAAAAATTTTCAATTTAAAATAAATAAACAACATATAAAAAAATTTAAACCAAACTTAAAAAAATACCAACTAAAAAAATATTTAAAAATAATTTTTTATTGAAAGAAATAATTTAATAAATGAATGAAATCTAATCATTTTTTATTTATTTTAATTTTGACCAAATCTATTTATTATATATTTTGTTAAACAACATATGAAAAAATTAAACCAAACTTAAAAAAGAACCTACTAAAAAAATATTTAGAAATAATTTTTTATTCAAAGAAATAGTTTAATAAATAAAATCAATCATTTTTTATTTATTTAAATTTTGACCAAATATATTCATTATATATTTGGTTAAAATTTTAATATCATTCATTTATTAAAAAAAATAATCCTACCTTTTGAATTATTCAAAATTTTTAATAAGGAACCAATAAATATATCACACTTGTCTAAGTGGAAAAATTGAACTTTTGATTTAATCAGTATAGTTTCTCACTCTTAATCTTAATCTTAATCGCTCCTAGGGGAATACCATGGTTAGTTTAGTACATTAGCCACTAGGCTCGCATGCAGATACCCCAAATCTCTCACGCAATCTCCTGCAACACCACAAAAGAGCTTCTCTTAACCCGACCACACGACCCTAGGTTTAAACGTACCCACAGGGCGTGGTTAAAGTTAACTCCGATCAAAATCTCACCCCTCGAATTAAAACGGCCTGTGCTGTTATTTGCACCATTTTGCTTCAAATTCCCGTCTCTTGCTCTGCTCTGCTCTCCCAGTTGACTGTAACACTTACCATAAGACAAACTTACTATGATAAAAAAAAATTTACCAATGTGCAAATTTCAAACAATAATGAAATGGATTATCGTATGATTGGCATAGTTTAACAGTACTATATTATAATCCTAATGTACTGTGATTTTTCCACCGTGAAAACCATATATTACAAATCGATTCGAATTAATTATGCAACTCTTTACAATTTATAAGTCGGTTGATTGATATTCATTGCGTTTTAATGTCAATGGTGAATCTTGGGATTTGGTTCGTATGAATTAATGGGTAGTCCGGTTGGCCCCATCGGTCCGACACCTGGCTTATCCTCCGACGTCCGATGGCATGAGATCTACGGTTCCGGGGCCTAGGGTTTGCAATGACCCCTCGGCGCCCTAACCGTTCTGGCTCATTGTCGTTCCCCTCGCAGAGAGGTTCTGGAGGTAGCGCAGCTCCGCCAGTTTTGTTGCCGGTTTCGTTCAACGCCATACTTGTCCACGGCGTAACGCTGCGACCAAAGTATTAACTTCTTCAGTGCAGGTAACTCACCCGTTTAAGATATCTCCGCAGTTTTATCAGTTATACGAGTGCTCTGCAATTTTCTCAGTTTGTTCGAGTTATCTGCAATTTTCTCAGTTTGTTCGAGTTATCTGCAATTTCCTCAGTTTGTTCGACTTATCTGCAATTAAAAGAGTTTTACTGCCATTTCTATTTGTTATTGCGAGGAATAGGTTGGGGTTCCGGTGAGGAACTTTGCCAAGGAAATTTAATGTCTCCTGAACCTCTGAGGGTTACGCCCTTCCTCTAGGAATATATGTTTCTGAGAGGCTTTGCCTGAGAATAACCTCGTTCTTCTTGGATTTTGGTCATTTTGCATCTGTGATGGACTGGTGCTCAGCCGAAGCGCCCACAAGTTCTGCATTCCTTGACAGGTACTTTACTTTTGTTTTTATCTAACCTTAGTATTTGGTAACCCTTCCTGCGGCTTATGATTTAGAGTTTTTCTTGTTTCATGAGGGTTTTCAGTTCCGCTAACTGCATTTTTGTTCTTTTCATTTTAACAGGTACTACCTGGTTCCCGCCCAACTCGCAATTACCTGTAGCTTACTTACACTGGTTTGCTGTAGCGACATACTAAACTTCCGGCATGCACCCTACAGGTACCGGCTCTCGTCAAGATCTTAGACATCACGCTTCTTGTGTAGCTTTCAATCTCAGGGTTTAGTCTGATACTTGTTTAGCATGCCGTGCAGGATAAAATCTAGCTCAGGCTCCCTTGATATTCTCATTTACGGCTTCATGCCGACATTGTAATTTGTTAAACTTTCCCTTAAGGGGTTTTCCTTGGAAGAGTGAAACTGGTGCATTTTAGGAATGTGGGGTTTTTAAAATGTCTGTGTGAAATTCGCCTGAGGGTTATTACTATACTGTAATCCTTTTCTTTGGACCTATTTATATATAAAATGCTATGGTTTTGTTCACGATATAGTTTTTCATGCACTGTGATATAAATGAATTGTTTCTGCTCTATGCTTCGTTCTCTGGTCTATCTGAACCTTGCTTATGAGATTGTTGTTAAATGTCGAGGGTTTACTATTTCTCGGATTGATAGAATTCAGAGATTCTCGTTCCTTACTGCTTATTATTCTAGAATGTCTCTCTGCTCTGCCAGGCGTCCGGACCGCAATTATGTCCGCGTTCTTTTATGGTAGAGAGCGACCAAACCCTCTGTTCTGAATCTTCGGTCCGAGGGTTTCACAGTTCTCTTCCTTCACGCTGCCTGTGTGTATAATCTCTCCATTTTGTTTACTGAGCAGTCCTACTGGTGGAAAAAGAATCATTACTACTCTTCAGTCCTCAAATTCTATTGATTTTAGTTCTCAAGCTCTATTAATTTACTTCTCTACCACAGATATAAAACTACACTGTGCATGTCAAATTATCGTAAGAAGGAAGAGGTTCTAGACGTTCACCATTCTTTTGTTTTCTGTGTATTTCTTCTGTGGAATGCAAACATAATCATTAACACTGTTTTCCCAGCGTTCCTAGGTTAATAATTAACAGAGATAGTATAGAAATACAAGTAACATTTTCCGTGCTATCAGAAGTAGATTTTCTAACAATGGTAATTCAGATATTAAGTCGAAAATCATAGCAAACTGAATCATTTGACTACTACCAATTCTTTTAACAGAAAAATATAGAAATACAGGTAACATTTTCTGTGCTATCAGAAGTAGATTTTCTAACAATGGTAATTCAGATATTAAGTCCAGAATCATAACAAACTGAATCATTTGACTACTACAAATTCTTTTACTCATCTGTTTTCAAAAATCGAACTGATGGTGATACTGTGCCTCCCGTCCTTGAGCTGACATCCAGTCACGCAGCTCCCCCCGTGCATCAAGTCTGGCTCTGAATCATCAGAGTACTGGACAGAAACATAGGACAATCCGGTCCAGTTCTTCCATCATAGGGAGAGGAAAAACCAGGAAGTACTGGGGAGATCACGGGACAACCGGTCCAATCTCCAACCCAGTATACTCTCTGTTCTGAACATCTTTTCAGCTTCACAGAGTTCTCCTCCTTCCTCCACAGATCCAACCCCTCCTTCTCTCTTGGATTTCCCTTTTATCCAGAGCTCCAGGGTAACTGTGGGAACTGTTTTTCCAACTAACCCAGATCTTGGTTTACATTTTTACTTTTACCATCAGTGTTACCCATGAAACTAATTCACAGTAAATTTTATAAATGTGAAATGTAATTTTGTTCTATTAATCTAACTGAAATAAACATAAATCTTAATTTGTTTTAAATAAAATAGTCTAACCATTCGTTCCACTAAACCAATGGTTACAGTTTTCCCCCTCTGGAGGAGAACACCGTCCTCGGTGTTATTATTCCAGTTCAGTAAAAAAACTGTGGATAAGCTTCCCGAACAAGACTTTCGTCTTCCCAGGTAGCCTCCTCAGGCCCAAAGTGCTTCCATTGCACTTTAACCTGGGCGATGGCTCGTTTCCGGAGCATGATTTCCCTCCGGTCGATTATACTGTGTGGCTCGACCAGAAACTCCCCGTCTGGTTCTACCTGCAAAAGATGAACTTATGTTAATTAAATAAGCCATAATATTGCATTCATTATTTGACAAGCTCACTCACCCACTACCTGTATGTTCTGCCAATGAATAATATGCCGGGTATCATGGACATATCGTTTCAGTAACGATACATGAAAAACATTATGCACCCGAATATGACTAGGTAGGGCTAAGCGATACGCCACTGGTCCCACTCTCTCCAGAATCTGAAAAGGACCGCAGAATCGGGGTGCTAGTTTTGCACACGATGCCCATCTTAAGGTGATTTTCTTTGGTTTGATCCTAACATAAACATGATCTCCAACTGCATATTCACGGTAAGACCTTTTCTTATCTGCATACACCTTCTGCCTGTCTTGTGCCACCTTCAAATTCTGTCTAATCTTTCTCACCTCAGCCTCCATCTCTGCTAGCATGTATGGTCCTAACATGAGCTTATTCTCTGGGCTGCTCCAGTTAATGGGAGTCCTGCACTGTCGACTGTACAGTGCCTCGAACGGACTCATCTTTAAGGATTCCTGGTAGCCATTATTGTAAGCGAACTCTATCAAATGTAGATATTCTTCCCACTTAACCGGTTGTTGCATGACATACATTCTCAGCATGTCTTCCAGGATCTGGTTCACCCTCTCTGTCTGACCATCCGTTTGCGGGTGGTATGCGGTACTAAAATGTACTTGAGTTCCTAGACCTGTAAACAATGCCTTCCAGAAGGCTGATGTAAATTTTACATCCTTGTATGAAATGACAGTCTTCGGTATGCCATGGAGTCTGAAGATCTCACGCATAAATAAATCTGCTATTTGTACCGTCTTATAAGTGGACTGAACAGGTATAAAATGTGCTGACTTACTTAGTCTATCCACAACTACCATTATGGAATCATTACCTCTTTTCTATTTGGGTAACCCGGTAATAAAGTCTAATGAAATCACCTCCCATTTCCACTCAGGAATGGGTATAGGTTGTAACAATCCAGCTGGATGCCTATGCTCCACTTTTACTTGCTGGCATTCTAAACATTTGGTTAAATAGCTTGCTAATTCCTTCCTCATGCCCGGCCAACAGTAGTCCTTTCTGATGGCGGTCAGCATCTTCTGATATCCCGGATGACCAGCGTAATTGCTTCTGTGATATTCATCCAGTATCATGGTCTTCAATTCCACTCTATTTGGAATGACTATATTTTTCTTAAAAACCAACAACCCTTCTTGGTTGATTTCATATTCCCCTTGTTCTTTAGAGTCATGGACTTGATCCTCAAATCCCCATATATTCTTCACTTCTTCCCACCATAAGGTGGCTTTGTCCTTCAACTGATAAATAGCCAGCCGTGCCTTAAGCCCACTGTCATAGTCATACACCTGGAAATATTTGTTCATGTTAATCAGCCATGCTTCTGCCACCTCCTCCTTTTCTCCATCGAACGTAGGTGGCTTTATCTTTCTGAATTCTCTGTGTAACTCCACCTTCTGCTTTTTATTGGCTTTCCGTTCATTTTCATTTTCAGATTCAGCCTCGTTAAAATTTCTGTGAGAATTACTCCGCTGCGATATACTTTTTCCTCCGTGGTTCATATCCTGTTCACCCGTTCGCTGATCGTCCCTTTCCTGGAATTCTCTGCCAGCACTGGGATTCTCATTTCTCTGATTCTATTTGTCAGAAAGGCTTTTCAAAATCCTTTCTTGCTCTTGCATCATTCTAGCATTTTCCTGCCGTACCCTCTCCATCTCTTCCTGCAGCTGTTGTACTGTATATAGCAGGATGCGGGTCTGATGTTGCTGTTCCTCCATCAGTCTATTAGACCTCTGATGCTGTTCTATTCCCAGCTGGACCCACATTTCAGGGTTTCCCTCTGGTGGAGGCTGCATCTCCCCGATGTTCCGCTGTAATGATTGTGATGATGTAGGTGTCCTTCTCATCTGCACTTCCAACTAACTATCCGACTGTGCAGGGTAACATAAAAGATTTTTAACGTTAGTTGGCCCATTAGGGCTCCAGAGTTGTAACTCTGCTCTGATACCACTTGTAACACTTACCATAAGACAAACTTACTATGATAAATTTTTTTTTACCAATGTGCAAATTTCAAACAATAATGAAATGGATTATCGTCTGATTGGCATAGTTTAACAGTACTATATTATAATCCTAATGTACTGTGATTTGTCCACCGTGAAAACCATATATTACAAATAATTCAATTAATTATGCAACTCTTTACAATTTATAAGTCGGTTGATTGATATTCATTGCGTTTTAATGTCGATGGTGAATCTTAGGATTTGGTTCGTATGAATTAATGGGTAGTTCGTCGGCCCCATCGGTCCGACTTTGAGCGCTTATCCTCGACGTCAGATGGCATGAGATCTACGAGTTCCTGGAGCTAGGGTTTGCAATGACCCGGGCGCCTAACAGATTACGGCTCATTAATCGTTCCCCTCGAAGGTTACGGAGAGTGGCGCGGCTCACTTGATTTGTTGCCCGGTTTCGTTCAACGCCATACTTGTCCACGGCGTAGCAGCTGCGACCAAAGTGTGCTTCTTGATGCGGGTAACTCTTAGATTTCGGATATCTCCGCGGTTTTTTATCGGTTATGGAGTGCTGCGCAACTTTCTCAGTTTGTTCGAGTTGTCTGCAATTTTCTCAGTTTGTTCGAGTTGTCTGCAATTTCCTCAGTTTGTTCGACTTATCTGCAATTCTGTTGGTTAAAAGAGTTTTACTGCCATTTCTATTTGTTATTGCGAGGAATAGGTTGGGGTTCCGGTGAGGAACTTTGCCAAGGAAATTTAATGTCTCCTGAACCTCTGAGGGTTACGCCCTTCCTCTAGGAATATATGTTTCTGAGAGGCTTTGCCTGAGAATAACCTCGTTCTTCTTGGATTTTGGTCATTTTGCATTTGTGATGGTCTGGTGCTCAGCCGAAGCGCCCACAAGTTCTGCATTCCTTGACAGGTACTTTACTTTTGTTTTTATCTAACCTTAGTATTTGGTAACCCTTCCTGCGGCTTATGATTTAGAGTTTTTCTTGTTTCATGAGGGTTTTCGGTTCCGCTAACTGCATTTTTGTTCTTTTCATTTTAACAGGTACTACCTGGTTCCCGCCCAACTCGCAATTACCTGTAGCTTACTTACACTGGTTTGCTGTAGCGACATACTAAACTTCCGGCATGCACCCTACAGGTACCGGCTCTCGTCAAGATCTTAGACAGCACGCTTCTTGTGTAGCTTTCAATCTCAGGGTTTAGTCTGATACTTGTTTAGCATGCCGTGCAGGATAAAATCTAGCTCAGGCTCCCTTGATATTCTCATTTACGGCTTCATGCCGACATTGTAATTTGTTAAACTTTCCCTTAAGGGGTTTTCCTTGGAAGAGTGAAACTGGTGCATTTTAGGAATGTGGGGTTTTTAAAATGTCTGTGTGAAATTCGCCTGAGGGTTATTACTGTACTGTAATCCTTTTCTTTGGACCTATTTATATATAAAATTCTATGGTTTTGTTCACGATATAGTTTTTCATGCACTGTGATATAAATGAATTGTTTCTGCTCTATGCTTCGTTCTCTGGTCTATCTGAACCTTGCTTATGAGATTGTTGTTAAATGTCGAGGGTTTACTATTTCTCGGATTGATAGAATTCAGAGATTCTCGTTCCTTACTGCTTATTATTCTAGAATGTCTCTCTGCTCTGCCAGGCGTCCGGACCGCAATTATGTCCGCGTTCTTTTATGGTAGAGAGCAACCAAACCCTCTGTTCTGAATCTTCGGTCCGAGGGTTTCACAGTTCTCTTCCTTCACGCTGCCTGTGTGTATAATCTCTCCATTTTGTTTACTGAGCAGTCCTACTGGTGGAAAAAGAATCATTACTACTCTTCAGTCCTCAAATTCTATTGATTTTAGTTCTCAAGTTCTATTAATTTACTTCTCTACCACAGATATAAAACTACACTGTGCATGTCAAATTATCGTAAGAAGGAAGAGGTTCTAGACGTTCACCATTCTTTTGTTTTCTGTGTATTTCTTCTGTGGAATGCAAACATAATCATTAACACTGTTTTCCCAGCGTTCCTAGGTTAATAATTAACAGAGATAGTATAGAAATACAACATTTTCCGTGCTATCAGAAGTAGATTTTCTAACAATGGTAATTCAGATATTAAGTCGAAAATCATAGCAAACTGAATCATTTGACTACTACCAATTCTTTTAACAGAAAAATATAGAAATACAGGTAACATTTTCTGTGCTATCAGAAGTAGATTTTCTAACAATGGTATTTCAGATATTAAGTCCAGAATCATAACAAACTGAATCATTTGACTACTACAAATTCTTTTACTCATCTGTTTTCAAAAATTGAACTGATGGTGATACTGTGCCTCCCGTCCTTGAGCTGACATCCAGTCACGCAGCTCCCCCCGTGCATCAAGTCTGGCTCTGAATCATCAGAGTACTGGACAGAAACATAGGACAATCCGGTCCAGTTCTTCCATCATAGGGAGAGGAAAAACCAGGAAGTACTGGGGAGATCACGGGACAACCGGTCCAATCTCCAACCCAGTATACTCTCTGTTCTGAACATCTTTTCAGCTTCACAGGGTTCTCCTCCTTCCTCCACAGATCCAACCCCTCCTTCTCTCTTGGATTTCCCTTTTATCCAGAGCTCCAGGGTAACTGTGGGAACTGTTTTTCCAACTAACCCAGATCTTGATTTACATTTTTACTTTTACCATCAGTGTTACCCATGAAACTAATTCACAGTAAATTTTATAAATGTGAAATGTAATTTTGTTCTATTAATCTAACTGAAATAAACATAAATCTTAATTTGTTTTAAATAAAATAGTCTAACCATTCGTTCCACTAAACCAATGGTTAACCAATGGTTACATTGACGAATTCAATGCGAAATGCAAGAAACATGCAGGTACTGTCACGTAAACTTTCGTAGCCTTCCTTTGCCTCTCTTCTTTCAATTTATATAATCTGGCCGAGGTTTTGCATATGTGGCTATGCTTTGATAGTGTCTGAAATTCCTGAGTTCAACGGTGAATATCAATAGAAGGCTTATTCGAGGGACGCTCAGGTTTATTTGAGGTAAGCCTTTTGTAACCCTCCCTTTCCTCTTAATTCAATTTATTTATTAATATTGCCCAGGTTTTCCATATGTGGTTGTTTAGATGTTTGCAAGCTGATCACAAATCTGACTGATTTTTATCGGTTAAACTTGTCACAGTGTCAGATCTTAGTTTGTATACACCTTGATTGGTAAAATCTCCACTCTTCCTTTGAGGGTTGGCCTCTACCACCCTTGGCAAGCCAGGTTAACTCTGTTCGGACTCTGCCGGTTGGCCTTCCCGGTTGCTACTAGGCCACTACCGGCTCGTGCCTGTGTCCTTGCTAGGCAGTGAGACCACTGCCGCTATGACTACAGTTTAACAGTTAGCCTCTCTCGGTTGCCTTTGACACTAATCAATCAATGGCAAACTGGTCATAACCTTAGCAGTTTTTCTGTATTTGGAATGAAATGACCATATTCGAAGATGATTGATTTTTTGCTGAAGGATCTGTGTCGGGAGGCTTAGGTTTCACTCGTACAATCTATTGTAATATTTGGTTATTGTGAAGATCCATGTCCATAGGTTTAGGGTTTCACCCTGCTTGGGCGCACTTACGCCTTAAACAAGTTACTCAAATGAAAATGGTCAAAGCTAATAATATTGGGTGCAGTTTGAGAAAATTGTTGTTAGCAATTGCTACTGTGAAAATTAATTAAATATCCTATATTACATAATTTGTTAAGTTCCTAATAATGCCTATTTGTAAAATGTCTAGATTCAAGTACATTTTGCAATGTTTTTTAAACGTCCAATAATATTGATTCTTATAGCATTTGGAATACTCCTTAATCCTAATTCATAGCTTTATGAATGACTACTACCTTGTTTCTATGATTTGTATCACACTATGCCCTAGTGGAGACTAAGCTTTACTGCATGCAATGTAGTCTAAAAGCATTAGCGTTATACGGCTAAATAAGTCAGCTGGCTGAATTGAAGTATCTACTTACGTTAGGGAAATTACTAAGACGCTGCTTGTACTCTTCACAACAATAATTTTCAAAGACGGACCCTAAAACCTTTTCAAGGCTGAAATAAATGTATACTACTTTCAGCTCTCTTTTTAGGGTTGCTGTTATAGTTCACCCTTGTCGTCGTGTCATGGAATTATGAATCAAATCCGGGAAAGGGGTAAAGTTCATTGAGTGGAGTTTACTTGAGCAAAAGATTTCGCAGACTTTGCTTTAGATTTGGCTTTTAGCTTTGATCAGAAATAGTATCTGTACGCATAATTTTTTTTTGAGTACACGATTTTTACATTTCGAAAGTAGTACTCAACACAACCTAAAGCCCTTTCAGATGTTTGACAGAAGTATGGAAGGTTCATGGAAATGCCACAAAGAATATTAAAGGAAGAAATAAGAATTTGAACGACATATATAACCTATATAAATATACACACTGCATAATAGTTTCATTGAAACTTTTAGGGTTCGATAATCTGGCCACCCAAATAAAACAGATTATAGAATTTTTAGCTAAAATAATAATGGCAAACCGTACCTGAAGGGAAACTTCTGATAGCTCCTTTACTCAAGCAGCTTACTCAGAAACGTTCTCGCTTCTTTGAATGGCTTAGTTAGTTCTAAATGGTATTTGATTAATATCTGGCAGTAGGCCTCCTGAGAGATGATTTTTAGTCAATTACAGTTAAATGAAACTAGCCCTGATGACCCCCTCCTTCAGCAACCCCTACTTCAGTACCCGATGAAGTGTGATTGTCTGGGTTTTCGGAGGGCGAGATTTGGATTCCACGGATCGATGGCTAGAATTTGGGCCTAACACTACTCATGTAAAGTTGTAAACTATGCCACCATTTGCAACCTCATACCCAACTCAAATATGGGTACTATGAATTATGATGGCTAATTTACATTTTAAATTGGTGAACGTCAAATTTACGTTTTAATTTTTTTTAACCAGGCCCTTTTTCGACGTGATATTATTATAATTACACGTACAGATACGTTTGTCAATTTATCTCCATATCAGAAAAATTGTATTTGGATTTCCTTGTCACTATTGTACCAACAAAAAAAATAACACAACCAATATCTAAATCATTAAATTTGATGTAAATGTTGTATGACACATTGACAACCTTTTATCTAAAGAATCACTACTGCTGTTGTATTGTGTGAGGTGCAATTACTTGCCTAGAAGTAGTCTTTTAATAGCATGTTGGGAAATTTTGTGGTGGTGTACTGTATGTGGGGCAATTATTTGTCTGGAAACAGTCTCTTTAGTGGCTTGTTAGGCAATTTTGGTGAGGATATAAAAACAATAACACAACCAAGCACTAAATGTGATGTAAATGTTGTCTTCTGCCATTTACTAAAGAATCACTATCGTTGTTATTGTATTGTATGTGGTGTAATTAGTTGCCAAGAAGCAGTTCCTTTAATGGTTTGTTGAGAAATAAATCAAATAATTCAAATTTAATTTATCATAAAATGTTTTAATTAATTCAAATTATGATAAGTTTTGTTTTTCTTATAGGTAAGAATGTTATGTTATATAAAATTTTATGTTTAATTACACAAAAACTCACAAAATATTTATATAAAAATATCAACCCAATGATTTTTGAAAGTAAGTGAACCTAGAATAGGTCATTGTGTCGTGTTCATGTGGCATTGTTGCATTTTGTTTAAAAGGCGCAATTAAGAATATTGTTGGAGTCATTTTTTTATAGGTCATTATGTCGTGTTTGTGTGGCATTGTTGCATTTTGTTTAAAAGGCACAATTAAGAAGATTGTTGGAGTCATTTCTTTTATGTTCCATTCATAAATTGGATTATGTTGTGTTCATGTGGCATTGTTGCATTTTGTTTAAAAGAAGCAATTAAGAAGATTGTTGGAGTCTTTCTATTTTATTTTTATGTTCCATTCATAAATTGTATTTCTTAATATGGAATATTTTTGTTAACACAACTTGTTTTGATATACAACCTTTTTGTTTCCCACAATTCATATGGATATATGATTTCCCACAATTCATATGGATATTGAATATTGAATATTTGCATTTGTAAATTGTGTTTTTGATATTGAATATTTTTTTCAAACATAAATTTTTTTGATAAACAACTTTTTGATATTGAATATTGAATATTTGCATTTGTAAATTGTGTTTTTGATATTGAATATTTTTTTCAAACACAATTTTTTTTGATAAACAACTTTTTTGTTTCCCACAATTTGGCCTTTACACACTATGGAGTGTCTAAACATAACACTCTTAACATGACACTTTGCCACTATTTTATCCATGCCCATTGAACTAATATATAATATTTTATTATTTAGTTACAAATATTTAATTAAATAATATAGAAAAACATATTATAATATGAATGAATGAACCGAACTACTATATTTATCAAATTTAAGTATGTGTTAATCATTGTTACCCTATTAAATTTGTGGGTTGAACTAATATATAATATTTTATTATTTAGATACAAATATTTAGTTAAATTATATAGAAAAACATATTATAATATGAATGAATGAACCAAACTACCATATTTATCAAATTTATTATTCATTTAATCATCGTTTCCCTATTACATCTTTATCAAATTTATTATTCATTTAATCAAAGTTTCACTATTATTGGTTGGTTGAACTAATATATAATATTTTATTATTTAAAGAGAGGCACTACCAAATTCACAAAAAAAAAAAAATATTTAAATACAAATATTTAACTAAATAATATAGAAAAACATATTATAATATGAATGAATGAACCAGACTACCATCTTTATCAAATTTAAGTTTGTAATAGGGTTATGGTTAATCATCGTTTCTTTATTAAATTTGTGGGTATCCTTAGGGAATTATCCGAGTCTCGTATATAATATTTTATTATTTAGATACACATATTTAATTAAATAATATAGAAAAACATATTACAATATGAATGAATGAACCAAATTGTAATATTTCTATAAAGATCTATGGGAAGAAATATTTTAAAACCAAATTTAACGAGGCAATAATAACATGTCAGACAAATATAAATTTACCATACAATTGGATTCGTAAATGTTTCTTTGTTATTGTTTTTAAATATAACCCGATTTTGGCAAATAGAAAAATTATGCAACACACAACCACACAATTGGATTGGTAAATGTTTCTTTGATATTGTTTTTAAAATTATGCAACACACAGCCACACAATTGGATTGCTAAATGTTTTTTTGTTATTGTTTTTAAATATAAACTGGTTATTTTTTGGAATGATGGTGAAGTGTTTTTTTTTTAAAATGTTTAATGATCGTTCGATTTAATTGGGGAATGGCTAGACATCTCACTACTACAACCACACTTATGAGGGCTATCACTACTAGAACCCATACTTGGCCAATAGAGAGTCATGAACCCCAAAGTATCGACATCAAGGAGGATGGGATTATTGAGGAAAAAGACAACCACCACACTTCTTTATCCACTCATTAGCTACATAAACCACAATATAGTGTGACGCAAAAGTAGAAAGCCATGAACCTTAATGGGTTGGGAACCAGGATGGTACTTTTGAGGCCAGAGAGAGCAAGCTACTTCCTTTTCTCTTTTCTTGGGTAGGAACCTAAGGAATTAGGCATGCATACCATAATTCACAAACAAGAGTTCTGCATTTGCTTCATACATACGACTGAATTTTCAATCGGTGATAATGATGATGCCTTGTTGGTGTTTTTATCTTTGTATCAAGAATTGTAAGTATTACAGAGTTCGTAAGCATCTTATGGGAATATGAGGGTGCATAAGTTATAAAATTCTTGTGTGTTTTAAAAAGTTCAAATGAGCCATCTTCTTAAATTTCTTAAAACACACAAATATTGAACAATTCTTGTGTGTTTTAAAAAGTTCAAATGAGCCATCTTCTTAAACTTCTTAAAACACACAAATATTGCACATGAGTGACCATTGTTTCATAACAAAGAAACAAACATTTTATAACTTACACACCAAATTTCCAGAAGATGCTTACAAACCTAATCTCACTTACATTTCTCCATATAGAGATAACAACCCCAAGAAGTCATCATTTTTATCATCGAATGAAAATTTACCGGTTGGTATGGCATCAAACGTTAAACTCTTGTTGTTCTTGAATCAAGAAAGAAATGAAATAATTGGTGATGGTATCCACGCCCATTTCTGTAGGTTTTTGCCTAGGAAAATATAGTAGCTTGCTCTCTTTGGCCTCCAACATTACCATCCTTTTGGTTCCCAACTCGTTGAGGTTCATGACTTGACTCCAACATACCATCCTTTTGATTCCGAACTCGTTGAGGTTTATGACTTTCTGAATTGGTGTCACCCAAAGTATCGACATTAAGGTGGATGAAAGAGGATGGAATTATTGTTTTGGACTGATGGTGAATAAATTCCTCTTAAAGTAGTTATTTTTTTTGAAAAATGTTTATGGCCTTTTGGTTCCCAACTCGTTGAGGTTCATGACTTTCTGAATTGGCATCACCCAAACTATCGACATTAAGGTGGATGAAAGAGGATGGAATTATTGTCTGAGATTGATGGTGAATAAATTTTTCTTAAAGTAATTTTTTTGTTTTTGTTTTATTATTTGGTTTTTTGAAAAATGTTTCTGATTTTTCTGAAAAATGTTTATGATTTTTCTGAAAAATGTTTATGATCGTTTGATTTAACTGGGGAATAGCCACACATATTACTACTACAACAACACTTACGAGGGTAGTAGAGAGTCATGAACCCAAAAGTATCAAGTATCATATCCAAGTTTTGGTCAACAGAATCCTCAAGCGTTTGCTTATCAAAACAACCCCTATCTGGGTTACTAGCTTGAACCCCAAAGTATCGACATTAAGGGGGATGGTTTTATTGGGGAAAAAGGAAACCACCACACTTATTTATCCACTCATAAGCTACAAAGACTTTTGAGGCCAAAGAGAGCAAAATTTTGAGGCCACAGAAGAAAGTCACGAACCTCAATGGGTTGGGAACCAAGAGGATGGTACTTTTGAGGCCAAAGAGAGAAATATATTTTCTTTTCTTACTCATAAGCTACACAAACCGGTATTGGGTGGGAACCAAGAGGATGGTACTTTTGAGGCCAAAGAGAGCAAGATACTTTCTTTTCTTACTCGTAAGCTACATAAACCAGTATTGGGTGAAGAAAGTCATGAACCTCAATGGGTTGGGAACCAAGAGGATGGTACTTTTGAGGCCAAAGAGAGCAATATATTTTCTTTTCCTAGGCAGGAACCTAAGGAGATGGGTGTGGATACCATACTTACTAATGATTTCATTTATTTCCCAATTCATGAACAACAAGAGTTATGCGTTTGGAAATGGGTGTGAATATACTCACTAATGATTTCATTTCTTTCCCAACTCACGAACAATAAGAGTTATGCATTTGATTTCATGCTAACGGCCGAATTTTCATTCAGTGATAACAATCATGCCTTCTTGATGTTGTTATCTTTGTATCAAGAATTGTAAGTCTTATAGAGTTTGTAAGCATCCTCTGGAAATTTGTGATGCATATGTTGTAAAATGTTTGTTTATTTTCTATGAAACAATTGTCACTCATGTGCAATTATGGTGTGTTTTACATGAGTGAGTGACCATTGTTTCATAAAATAGAAATAAACATTTTATAACTTACGCACCAAATTTTCAGAAGATGCTTACGCACTCTAGAACCCTTACATTTCTTCATACAGAGATAACAATGCCAAGAAGGCATCATCATTATCATCAAACGAAAACTCAACCATTGGTATGGTATCAAACATTGAACTCTTATTCTTTCTAAATAGGCAAAGAACCTGACATATGTGCCACAACTGTAGAGGCACAACTGTAGAATGGTAATGGTAAGTTGGTTTGCATAATTTCTCTATTTGCTCGAATATGGTTCGTTTTTCACGTAGATTCTTGCATCCTCTGACCAGATTTCTCCTTTTATGAAAACAGATATGTGCACTTTTTCCATATCCACATTGTTTCATCTTTTTATATATTTCTTCCCATAGCCTTGATAAATTTGATTTGCCTTTTAACCTTCAATTTTACCAAAAAACTGTATTTCTGGCTTTTCTCAGTTTCTATAGCGCTCCTTCATTTGAGCAAGTTTTTCTTTATTAATGTCGCCCCTCTAAGCACTATGACTGGACTCCAAACTATGAACAAAGCGATATGAGTTGACTTAGGGTGACTACTTTTGATTCTAGAGTTTCTGAAAAATTAAAGCCCTCCATGCAAAGATCATAATGAACTTTGCATTGCTTTTCAAAACAAGCATCCACAAAATAAGAATTTATTTTATGCATAGTTTGAATAGAATACTAACATATCCATAAGAAACCAACACCCATTCATGTTGGAGTATAAACAAATTCGAATTTGAGTTCAACATTCGAGCCCACCACTATTTCAAATTTTAAATTTTGAATAAATTCCATGTATGCATGGTATGGTATGGTAGGTACATGCATGAGGTGTGGGAGATGGGAGTGAGACAACCGGAGTTGGAAAAACGGTGGGTAATATACGTTGGAAAACAGTGGGAGACAGGCATGGTCAGCGAAGGTTGCAAGAGAGGGTCGTCGGCAAAAAGAGTGCAAACCAAACACAAACATGGCAAAACTCGCAGAAGAACCAAACACAAAAATTGAGGTAGAAATCCAAGACAACGACAAATAACCAACTTGCTATCGGGCCTTTAATGCACCTGATAGTAGCTCTATGCCCATGCCCATAACATACACCATGTCCATAGTCTTGATTCCCGATGAATTCCCAACGACTCCATCATTCCTATTCTGGCAGGGTAACAACTCGTTGTAATTGATGCAGTTAATATAGGGAAACAAATAACCACCTTGCTATCGAGCCTTTAATGCACCCTGTATCAGCTTCGCCATGCCCATACCCATAACATACACCATGTCCATAGTCTCGATTCCCGACGACTCCACCGTTCTTATTCTGACAGGGTAACAACTCGTTGTATTTGATGAATTTAATATAGACTGTAGACAGGACCGCTCTGACTCTGTTGTGCAGATGTAGTTAATGCATGTACACTTCCACTCAAGCACTTAAGGTTTCAAACTGAGCACTTGCTAGAAAAATTTTAAATGAACTTATAATGGGTGGGACAGAGGACTACCACCGAGCATTGCGAGAATAAACAGAAGGCGTTGTTCCATGCAACATAATTGCTCAGGTGTGATCTCCTGTTGTGTGTATTGCGCATTGTGCCATTCATTTCGCCACCAGGCATGATCTCATTTTGTATGCACAACACATTATGCTATTCATTTCGCCACCAGACACGATATCATTTTTTATGCACAATATAGTATGTCATTCATTTTACCACTGATCCTGAATGAATGAATACCTCTTCACAGGAATGAAGCAGTTGATTGCTCTGTCAATGCAATGAATTTCAAATACAAGAGTATTATCACCTATTGAGAATGAGGGGTTGAATGCTCCAACAATACATGGAATCACCAACACTCATCAAACATGTTTTCGATTCCATCAACTATTATTTCCTAGTGAATATTTGTCTCTTAGACATATGTGGCATTAATCAGTTGTTTTGTTGAACTTAGATTTGTCTATATGTAATGTTTCACAGTGATAAAGTAAGCCTTATATTTGTTATGCAGGTTCACTATTTGTTTCCTTCACGGAGAGGCTCATCAACACATTACCTCAAAGTGTAATACTACTATCTGTTGTGCCTGACGTATCACTGCTTGGATGCCATTTTTGGATCTGTGGATTCATATGGTTTTGTGTAATGTGAACCGGATCAAAGTACTGCGCTTATGGAGATGTTCAAGATTAACATGAAATTGAAAGTATTACTATCGTGTTCATCTGAGGTGTTACTGCATGGTTGGCCATGTTGAATATGTTAATTAATTTTATTCATAGTCTCTTGTTGATCATCATGCATATTTTTTGGTAAGTGTTGTGCACTGGTAATATCAACTTTAATGTTACCTGCAGCATATACATTGGTCTTTATCTGTTGCTTTGTTTACATTGGCACTGCGAGGAAATTGATATGGCGAATAGAATCAAGCCTACCTACATGTATCAAATTTAAAGCGCTGAGAATTTGAAGAGTGAAGTATTTGATTTAATACATTTTTCTAATGGTGATAAGCTAAGGGAAAAAAAAACAAAAGCTTCATTTTACTTTCAAAAAAATATTATTTTCCTTTTGCCATTTTGTCGACACCCTTTCACAATATGAAGTAATTATGGTTATTTTTTAATTTTTTAATTGTTGTTTGTTATGTTTACGATCCAAATTAGATGCTTTCCATTTTGAAAAAGAACAATTTTGATCATATTTAATATATCTTCCATGATTCCTTCCATGGATCTAGAAGAATTAATGTTCTTCTAGATCCATGGAAGGAATCATCGAAGATATATTAAATATGATCAAAATTGTTCTTTTTCAAAATGGAAAGCATCTAATTTGGATTGTAAACATAAAAAACAACAATTAAAAAATAGACAACATTACTTCATATTGTGAAAGGAAGTTGGGAAAATGGCAAAAGGAAAATACATATTTGTTGAAAGTAAAATGAAGCTTTCAAATTCCGAGTGCTTTAAATTTGATACATAAGTATGCTTGATTCTATTCGTCATATCAATTTCCTAACAATACCAATGTAAGCAAAGCAACGGATAGGGTCGATGCTCGTCCTGCAGGTAACATTAGAGCTGATATTATCACCAAGATTCTATGAATAAAATTAATGAATAGATTCAACATGTTCAACCACGCACTAACAACTAAGGTGTACAAGATAGTAATATTTCCAGTTTCTTGTTAATGCTTGAACGTCTACATAAGTGCAATACTTTAATCTAGTTGATATTACACAAAATCATATGAATCTGCAGATCCAACAAGGGCAGCTAAGCAATAATACGTCAGGAAAAACAAATATTAGTATTTCCACTTTGTCGTAGTGTATCGATGAGCTTCTCATTGAAGGAAACAAATAACGAGTCTGCATAACAAATGTAAGACTTAATTTACTGCTGTGAAATATTGCATACAAATAAATCTAATTTCAACAAAATAATTGATTAACACCTCGGAAAACTAAGAAACAAATATTCAAAAATAAATAATAGTTGACGGAATCGAAAATGTGTTTGATGAATGTTGGTGGTTCTCTGTGTTACTGGAGCATTTAACTCCTCATTCCTGATATTTGATAATACTCTTGTATTTGCAAATCTTTGCATTGACAGAGTAATCAACCGCTTTATTCCTGGGAGGAGGTAGTCATTCATTCGTGATCGGTGGTAAAATGAAAGGTGTAATGTGTTGCGCATACAAAATGAGAGCGTGTCTGATGGCAAAATGAATGACACAATGTGCAATGCACACAACAAGAGATCACACTTGAGCAATTTCGTTGAATGAAACAATGCCTTCCACGTATTCTCGCAGTGCTCGGCGGTAGTCCTCCATCCCACCCATTATAAGTTCATTTCAAAATTTTCGAGTAGAAGTGCTCAGTTTGAAATCTTGACCACATAGTAGAAGTGTGTACTTGCATTAACTACATCTGCACTAAGGGAGTTAGTGCTGTTTTGTTTACAATCTGTATTAATGATGACAAATAACCAAATTGCTATCGGGCCTTTAATGCGCTCGATAGCAACTCCACCATGCCCATGCTCTTAACATACACCATGGCCATAGTCTCGATCCCTGATGAATTCCCAGTGACTCCATCATTCTTATTCTAGCAGGATAACAACTCGTTGTAGTTGATGTAGTTAATACAAATTGTAGATAAGACCACTTTGAATCCCTTAGTGCAGATGTAGTTAATGCAGGTACACTTCCACTCAGGCTGTTAAGATTTCAAATTGAACATTCTCGCTCAAAAATTTTGAAGGAAAATTTGAAAAGCACTGGGCGGGATGGAAAGTCTACCGCCGAGCAATGCGAGAATGAACATAAGATGTTGTTTTATGCTACAGAATTGCTCAGGTGTGATCTCTTATTGTGTGCATTGCACACTGTGCCATTCATTTCGCCATCAGAAATTTTCATTTTGTATGCACAACACATTACGCCATTCATTTTACCACCGATCATGAATGAATGACGACCTCCTCCTAGGAATGAAGCGGTTGATTACACATATCGGGAATGAGGGGTTGAATGCTCTAGTAATACAATGAACCACCAACACTTGTAAATACATTTTTGATTCCATCAACTATTATTTCCTTATGACAATTTGTCTCTATGTTTTTTCGTGGTGTTAGTAAGTTATTTTGTTGAAATTGGATTTGTCTATATGCAATATTTCACAACGATAAAGTAAGCCTTATATCTATTATGCAAGGTTGTTATTTGTTTCCTTCACGGAGAGGCTCATCGACACACTACGACAAAGTGGAAATACTAATATTTGTTGTGCCTGATGTATTACTGCTTGGCTTCCCTAGACGGATTTGCGAATTCATATGGTTTTGTGTAATGTCAACTAGATCAGAGCACTGGACTTATGGAGATGTCAAAGCATTAACAAGAAATTGGAAATATTACTATCTTGTACCCCTCAGGTGTTAGTGCGTGGAGGTGCTAGTGTGTGGTTAACCATGTTAAATTTGTTCATTAATTTTATTCATAGTATTTTGTTGATCATCAGGTATTTTTTTTGTGCGTTGATAATATGAACTCTAATGTTACATCTAGGATGGATATCAAATTTATTTGTTGTTTTCCTTACATTAGTACTGTTGGGAAATTGAATTTAGGAAATTGATACTAGTGAGAATTTGAGAGCTTCATTTTACTTTAAAAAAAATATTTATTTTCCTTTCTAATGTTACATCTAGGATGGATATCAAATTTATTCGTTGTTTTCCTTACATTAGTACTGTTGGGAAATTGATGTGACGAATAGAGTTAGAGATACCTATATTTATCAAATTTAAAGCACTGAGAATTTAGGAAATTGATACTAGTGAGAATTTGAAAGCTTCATTTTACTTTAAAAAAATATTTATTTTCCTTTTGCCATTTTGTGTCAGAGAAGCTTTCACAATATGAAGTAATGATGTCTATTTTTTAATTATGGTTATTGTTTGCAATGTTTAAGATCCAAATTACATGTTTGAAAAAAATATTTATTTTTCTTTTGCCATTTTGTGTCAACGCCCTTTCACAATATGAAGTAATGATGTCTATTTTTTAATTATGGTTATTGTTTGCAATGTTTAAGATCCAAATTACATGTTTTCCATTTTGAAAAAGGACAATTTTAATCATATTTCACAATATAAAGTAATGATGTCTATTTTTTAATTATTGTGATTGTTTGCAATGTTCATATTTCACAATATGAAGTATGATGTCTATTTTTTAATTATGGTTATTGTTTGCAATGTTTAAATTATTGTTATGTTGGCAATGTTTAAGATCCAAATTCCATGTTTTTCATTTTGAATAAGAACAATTTTAATCATATTTAATATATTTAAATATATTTTTCCATGATTTTTTCAGTGGATTTTTAATCATATTTAATATATTTTTCCATGATTCCTTGAGTGGTGGATCTAGAAAATAATGTGGGTGTACCCACTTATACAAGCGGGTTTGAATATATTGGCATATCTATCCTTAATTGAAAAATGGATACAATACGACACTAAATACTAAGTTGATACTAAATAAATATTATTTTTTTATAAAAAATAAAAATAAATATTTAATGGTTTACTTTTTATTGAAAATATTTTATCTTTAATTTAATAAAATAAATATTATTAAATATCATATGAAACTTTTTATTTAAAAGTTTCAAATAATTACGAGTAAATACAAAAATTATATAAAACTTTTTCATTAATCATATAAAATTAATTTAATAAAATAAATATTATTAAATATTCAAAAATAAATATTATTAAATATTCCAAATTTAATTTTAAGGAATCTTTTTTAATATAATTTAAAATAATTAAAATAATTAAAAATAAATAAAAAGTACTTAAATTTAAATAAATATAAAATAAATATTATTTATTATATAAAACTTTTTCATTTATCATATAAAATTTACTCTATTTCATTTAAATTATTTTATATTTAATTTAATAAAATAAATATTATTAAATTTTCGAAATTTAATTAAGGATTTTTTTAAATATAATTTAAAATAATTAAAAATAGATAAAAAGTATTTAAATTTAAAAAAATATAAAATAAATATTATTTTTTTACAAAAATTAAAAATAGATATCTAATAGTTTATTTTTCATTTAAAGTATTTTATATTTAATTTAATAAAATAAATATTATTAAATATCACGTGATACTTTTTATTTTGAAGTTTCAAATAATTTATTTTTGGTAAGTTACGCTATTCTATTAATTCGAAAACAAAGAAGTTACATATGTTATAAGTTGGGTTGGCAAGTTGTGCTTAGCCAATCCTAGCCTTAGTTACGCGGTTTTGACGCTGCTTCAGAGGAGGAAACCAGCCCGAACAAAACTTAAAACAAAAAATTACATTAAGCGTAGTAGTGCTGGTGTATCTAAGTAGCACGAAATATGCGGTAGCAAAAAAACACTGGTGGCAAGCTTGACAAAAAACATGGAAGAGCTGTGCAGGTGAGCAGGCCTCACTTTTCTTCTTCATCATCATTGTTGGGGACCTCCTTGTCAATGGGGCAATCAGTTGCTTGCACAGCGGCTTCCTTCAAATCAACCATTGTATGTCTAGGTTTGTGGACCAGTGTGCAGAGGAGGGGGGAGTTTGGATCTATGCCATCTGGGACACGCATCTAGTTGCCATCAGAGTCCATCACCTAAACGTCCGAATCATCATCTTCCTTCTCCTAAACCAAAAGCGGGTCAGTTTTACAGTATTGGGGGTGCGACTGGGAAGAGATGGTGGACTTTTGCGGGTTGCACCCTCCTCTTTGCGCAGCTTGCCCAAGGGCTGCTTAATCATGCTTGGAATCGAGGCTCTGTTGCGCAAAAGTGCCGGAGGAGCCTTCCATCGACTCTATTCGATTATCCTCACCATGGTGATAGTAGCTAGGGAGAGCCCCTCTCCATTCGCCACTGATTATTCTCTGACGAAGTTTTGGGGCCATTGTGCGAAGAGGCAGGGGGGAGATGTTCAGGGAGGGATATGCAGAAAGGCAAGCAGTGCTGGGGCATAGGGGGTCGGAGTAGCAGGGGGAGGTGTGCGCAGATAGGGATGCAATGACCTAGAAGGGACTGTGAAGTGCAATGTTGAGAACATGGCTTCACAACCTTCTGAAGTCAAGGAGATGCTAGAGCAGAGGTAAAGAGGCGAATGGAAGAAGTAAAATACTGTGGCTTGGAAAGGGTTGAGAGCTCATCTTTTTAAAGGGGCTAGAATGTGTGCGAGGAGGATAGAAATGAGTAAGCCTGACATGCAACTGCGTGCCATGATCGATCACCTGAGCAGGGTCGAGGGAAGGGGGATGGCTACAATACAGGTTAATCATGGTGATCATTTATGGTGATAGATGCGAAGGGATGCCTAGGGCAAGGTGACATAGTTCCCATCGTCTTGTCATCATTTCGGATTTTGTGGGTCTCATGTGAAGGGCTAACGGTTTGAAGATCCACGGCAGGTGAGGCTCTATGTAGAAGATCTTCATCCTCCAGAGTATGTGAGATGTGATTATCAAGCATATCAGCTCTGTCACCCACATTCGAGGTTGAAATTTTAAATAATTATGAATAATTACAAAAATTATATAAAACCTTTTCATTAATTATTTAAAACTTACTATTTTTCATTTAAAATATTTTATATTTAATTTAATAAAATAAATATTATTAAATATCATGTGATAATTTTTATTTCAAAGTTTCAAATAATTACGAGGAACTACAAAAATTATAACTTTTTCACTAATCACATAAAACTTTTTATATTGAAATATCTCGATATATTAACCATAATATAATTTTATAAATATATCCCCAAATAAATCTAACAACTAACCTATTAACTACTTCTTTTTGTGATGCATTTAATCTACTATAGCATGAGATCGTTAGAGGTGGTTTGATTGAAGAGTTTTTTTATATAATCGTTAGAGGTGGTTTGATGGAAGAGTTCTTTTTTTTTTTTTCTTTCTAATTTGGAGTTTGGTTAGATTTTATTCACAAGGTTTTTATAATTTTAATACTCATGAAATTATATTGTTGTTATTGAAAAAATATAAAATTAATTTAAAAATAAATTACAATATTTTATTATAATTATATTTAAATGATACAGTATAATTAGATTTATAGAATTAATTAATTTAATTTAGTTATTGAAAAAATATAAAATTAATTTAAAAATAAATTATAATATTTTATTATAATTATATTTAAATCATACATATAATTAGATTTATAGAATTAATTTAATTTTTCTATAGTATTATTTTAATAATTATTTATAATAATAATTTAATATATTAAGAAATTCAAGTCTAATTATTTAAAAAAAATTACTTTGCCCATAATCTTTATATTGTTGTTTCTTTTGGATTAATTGTTCCTCACATATTTTTCTCTTCCTCTGATAACGTTATTTGGACACATATTTGGTTTTTTGTTTTTTGTTTGCTAAGTTATACTGCATTTTTTCGCTAAGGGTATAATTTTCCTATATGTTCATTCACATTATCCTACTATATTTCTGTAAATGATAGACTCTATTACGTATGAACATTTCCATATGCACTGTTACATTATATATACTAGGGTTTTTTCGGCTGAAAAAAAAAGAAAAACAAAGATATATGCCTAAATGAGAATAGATTGTGGAAGCTATAAAAAATTGCATCATTGGTAAATTAAAATAAGAAATTTGTAAAAGCAAGTAATAATATTTTCAAACTCCCGAGTTAATATATTTATATTATATTATCCTAGTTTAAATTTTTTAAAATACAATATTTGATTAAAGATATTATAAAGGTTGATTGAAATAAGTTATCTAATTAAATACATTATATGTTCACTCAAAAGTTTTAGTCCTCAGATCTAGATATTTCTAAAGAGGTATTGTGCGTGTCAAATGAAGATCATATGCCAAAGTTACGTCCCCAAAAATTGATGTACCAATTTACCCAAACGGGGCCCATAGTTTTGGCGCTTCATCTCCTAGGGTTAGGTTTTTGGATGTTTAGGATTTTCCATTGTTTATCTATCATAAACAGGCCCTCAGAGCCTCATTGTAACACGGTTCATGGGCTTATCTTCTCAGAGATAAGCTACCACCGCCCTAGCTAGTTTATTTCTATTATGTTTGTAAACATATTTCAGTTCTTAATATTATTGAAATGAAGTGTTATTTCCGATGCATCTTTGTATTTATGATTATATGTGTATTCTATTGCATTCTTGCATAAATTCGGATCACCATTCCTCCAAGATCATAAAATTCCACCTATTCCTGTTCTTGTCATTTGTCTCGCTAAGGAACTTGAAAGTCAAGTTGTTGTCGAGGCCAATGTTTTGTTTAAATTACATGCAAATATTGGTGTACAAGTAGTTAGTGGGGGTAGTAAATTACCAAGAGAACAAAAATGGCTACAAACAAATCATTGCGAAATATTAATGGCCACTCCTGGAAGGCTTTGGGACCATATAGAGAATACCCTAACTATCTCAAGTAATTGTAATGGGTGTGAAAGTGCTTGCACTTTGATGAAGTCGAACATTTGCTAGATATTGGGTTCCATAGGGATACTTATAAGATAATTGTTGTTGTGAATAAAGAGAGGAAGACACCTATTTTAAGCTACAGTTCTAGAATAGGTTCACAAATTTTCCTGGATTTCTTTAAAATAGGATGACGAGTTTATTAATACATCTGAACAGGGCAGTGAGGAAACTCACTCAAAGGTTTGTAAGTCATCAAATATTGCTTCACAAGAGAAGCATTTTGACATTGTTTATGTTGTTCTTAAAGAGAAACATCTTTAAGGCTTGAACCTTCAAGGGATAGGCATGGATCCTTGGATGAAGATGAAGGATAGATTTGATTCTTCTATGGTGGGAATCCAACCAAATATGTACAAGGCGATGCTGCAACAACACTGGAGGAAATAAGGAGTGTTAATTGTTCAAAGCAGCTTCTGCAATGTCAACCACAACAACCTATTCAATCCCAACAACTTCATTGTGTACTGCAACCATTTGTACACGTAAATTTTCCAGAATAAATAGTATCCACAACACATTCTTCAACAACAAGCAAAAAAATTACAACAAAAACAACAATTGCAACAAAATATACATAAACAACAAGCTCAAAGTATGGAAAAACACTAACAACATCATCATATACTTCAGTAGAAAGCTATAAATGTGTTTACACAACAAGCATAACAACATGTCCTGCATCATGCTCAAAACGTGCAACAACAACAATCACAAAATCATGTTGTGCAACTACAATTCTAGCAACAATCATTACAACATTAAGTTTTATAGAAGCATAACACTTATCAACAAGTACAATGCAACAACAAACATTCAAAATATCCCAAATTTTGGGTAATTTATCGCAGACCCCTAGTGTCTCTATCAGATTCATCAATAAGTTTACCATCTAATGTGTCTTCAAAATCTATCTTGACCGATTATAATGCAAATATTTCTTCACCCGTATCTTTTTCCACCACATGACCTCTTCAAATCATTTTACATTCACTAGTGTCATATGAAAGTTCCCACTACCCAAACATGCTGAGGGCTATTCAACCCGTATGCTACAACCATCTAGAAATTTAACAGGAACTCTCTCTTAGGATGGGAAAACTCCTTCATATTTATGGCATTCATCTAGGGGAGTATGAAATAACCAAATGGAATCTTTTCCAATAGCTCGATCAGCTAAATCCCGTCTTCTTTTTGGGGGTCAGAGTATTGTGTCTCAAACACAACCCATAGGTTTTTCTGGAGGCTTGGATGAAAATGGTTTATTGCATTGCACACTGGGCGTGTCACAACTAAAAACTACATACAAGAACCTTTACAAAGGTTTAAAAGCTGGGATCCATTGGAAGATCAATAGATGTCACACACTTCAATGGATATTATGCGCTATGCAGTGAACTGGAATGTATGTCTGGTTTAGAAGGTCAACTCGAGGACCCTTGTAGATAAGGTTGGAAATTTGTATTTGTGGATAAGGAGAATGATGTGCTTCACATGGGGGACGATCCCTAGGAGGAATTTTTTAATAGTGTCATGTCTATCAAGATACTCTCTCCTCTCGAGGTACTGCAAATGACTCGGGAAGGTATGGAATGGTTGCTTGGTATTACCCCTGTAGAAAATGATAATGAACAAGCAACCATTGCTTCAATGGTATGTGCAAGATGTGTTGATCCAACTAACATAGAAGTGTTGCTGGCACTTGGTGTTAGTCATATTAATGAATTGAAGCATGCAACAACACTAGGTTGGCTACAACATCATCAAAATTATGGTGTAATTTTTCCACATGTGCAGGAAGAAAACTTGTCATGTTCAAGAGGCCAGGCTATTTAATGAATCTACTCAAATTTCTCTGGTAATGTGCATATGAGTTTAGATGGGAATTTCCTTCATGTTTCTCACCAATCTTTAGAATCTCAAGTCGAGTATTGAGGGTTGAATTGGAATGACCCCATACTATAGAATGTGAACATGCTTTGCAAATTTTCCTAGCTCGAAGCCCAAAGCAAGGACCCCAGTAGTGAATGGTCATGACTCCAAATGGCATGCATGCTAGGTTTTGATGTTTTGCTTAAATATTATAAAACCAAAGTATAATAAATAATATAATAATCGCCGAAAAGATTGCTTGGTAAGTAAAACATAACCTGAATCCAAAAGTGGAAGAGGAAAGGGAGTTCTTGGGAAGGTAAGATCACTTACTTAATGTCCAAAAAATGACCAAAATTACATCAACAAGACTTCTCAGTTCATAAGTCGCAGTAAAAAGTGGAATTTAAAAGGCCACCGCCCCTATAAAAGCAAGAATAATTCCTACTAAAAAATATCTAAGCATCACTATCACAATGTTAAGAAGAATGAATACAAATATTTGGAGCTAAGTATAAGAGAAGCCTCAATGAATCAAATGTGCACTGTCAAACAAAGGGTATTCCTCTAAAGTCGAAAGGGAATCTATCCTACCATCTTAGGCTCTGGATAGAAAGTTGGGTAAAATTGATGGATCTGGTCTGGCAGATGTCTCTCTATATGGAAAATATGGCCCTCTGAATGGAGCTAGTAGAATGGAGTTTCCTACCAATCTAGCATGAGCTATCTTGAAACCCCATACGGCAACATCACATGGGTTTTCTTATCAAGGGTTGGGATTCCTCTTATAACCTAATATATCATTGCTGCCTTGTGTCCCTTGCAGAGGTTCTATCTTTTTACCACGCTGTATTAAAAGCTCTTTCACCTACCTTGTTGATCATATGTTCCAAGTAAAATTTATATGGAAGACACATGATCCTCATCCATGGGAGACATAACATGTATTTTTTGTTGTAGAGGTTCTTTCCTTGTCATTATTACATTATTCCTCATGTTGAAAGAACACATGCCTCTATAGATGACATTCCATATAAACAACCCAAGAATCCAGTGATCTTGAATGATGTGTGAGTTTGCGCCAAGCTAGAGGGGTTATGGCAGAAGTGGAAGGAATGCATTGTGTTTGAAGAGAGATTTGTAGAGTAATCAACATGAAATCTCATTACCCACTTGTTTAGCTCAATGTTCACTGCAAATGAGCTAAGGCATATTTTAAATCACATTATCCACTTGTATGATTCATCATTGCAATGAGCTAAGGTATGCAAATTTCAAGGATTACCAAAGTGAAACCAATAGCTCAAATTATTTAAGCCAATAATGTGGAACTAGAGGGGATGGATTCAATGGATATAGTGACCTTGTGTTGTGTTTTTCAAGTGGAAGAAGTTTGTCACTGTTTGAATGTTGGGTGATATACCTAGAGAAGCTTTCAATGAGGGAACAAATTGTTGGTGTTTGGTTGTGGCTATATTTTTTAGTATTGTGGGTTGGGATGGATGAGAAATAAATCCAACAACCATCCTTCATCCCTATGGTCTCATAACCTAGTTTGGGGGTGGAATTTATAGCAGAGGCCTATGGTTGGGCAGTTGATCAATAATTTGTCATTAATTTGATTGATAGCTACGGTTGGTATTCATCATTGAATTAATCCAAAAAATATGGGGGGCATGCCCTGAATACCCCCACCTTGTAGACCTTGTCAAGATATTTCCAACTGTCCAAACATAAATTCCCTCGCATTGATGTTTGTAATTGAAAGTTATGACTGAGAGAATATAAGAGTCCAGTTTTAACCCCTGGATTATAAAAGACCAAATCATGTATTGTTTTCAATGAAGTGGTTTATTAGAATCATGTCAATCTAAGAGGGTTGAATTGTAATGATCCCATACTATAGAATGTGGACATGCTTTGCAAATTTTCCTAGCTCGAAGCCCAAGGAAAATACCCCACTAGTGAATGGTCATGAGTCCAAATGGTAGGCGGGCTAGGTTTTGATTTTATGCTTAACTGTTAAAAAACCAAAGATAACAAATAATATAATACCCACCAAAAATATTGCTTGAGAAGCAGCACAAAATCTGAATCCTATAGTAGAAGAGGAAAGGGAGTCTTTGGGAAGGTAAGATAGGTTACTTAATGTCTAACAAATGAGAAAAACTACATCAATGTGACTGTTCAATTCATAAGTGGCAATACAAAGTGGGATTTCAAAGGCCACCCTTATAAAATCAAGAATCAGTCGTACTAAAAATGATCTAAGTATGGCTATCACAATGCTAAGAAGAAGAAATACAAAGCTCTAGATCCAAGTACAACATAAGCCTCAATGGATTGAATGCCCACTTCCAAACATAGGGTATTCGTCTGAAGTCGAAAGGGAAGTTATCCTACCATCTCCGACTCTGGATAAAAAGCTGGGTAAAAGAGATGGATTATGTCTGGGGATGTATCTTTCTATGGAAAAGATGGCCCTCTGCATGGAGATGGTAAAAGGGAGTTTCCTACCAATGTGAATGATCTATCTTAAAATCCCATACAACAACATCACACATGTTTTCTTAATAAGGGTTGGACTGCCTCTTATAATCCAATATATCATTGCTGCCTTGTGTTCTATCTTTTGACCATGCTATATTAAAAGATATTTCACCTATCCTGTTGATCATATGTTCCAAGTACAAACTCAAAATGTTATATGCAAGACATGTGATCCTCATGCATGGGAGACATAACATAGACTTTTTCTTAGAGAGGTTCTTTCCCTATCATTCTTACATTCTTCCTCATGTTGAAATAACACATGCCTCCATAGATGTCATTCCACATAACCAACATAAGAAGCCAGTGATCTTGAAATATGTGCTAGTTTGTGCCAAGCTAGAGGGGTTGTGGTAGAAGTGGAAGGAAGGCACTGTGATTAAATAGAGAGTTGTAGAGTAAGAAACATGCAATCTCATTACCCACTTGTTTAAATCAATGTTCACAAATGTGCAAAGGTATCTTTGAAATCACTTTATCCACTTGTATGATTAATCACTGCAATGAGACAAGGTATACGAATTGCATGGATTCCAAAAGAGAAACCAGTAGCTAAAATTCATTATGCCAACACTGTGGAACTAGAGGGGATGGATTCAATGGAGATCATGACCTTGTGTCGTGTTTTGATAAGTGGGAGAGGTATGCAACTATTTAAATGTTGGGTGAGATACCTAGAGAAGCTTTCAATGAGGGAAAGCACTATTGGTGTCTATTTGTGGCTGTATTTTTTATTATTGTGGGTGGGGATGGATGAAAAATAAATCCAAGAGCCATCCTTCATCCTTGTAGTCTCATAACCAAGTTTGGGGGTGAAATTTATAGCAAATGCCTATGGTTGTGAAATTGATTACTCATTTGCCACCAATTTGATGTATATATTCATGGCAAAGCTGAGGGATTATCATCATTCACATGTCGTTTCTCTTTCTTTTGTATCTTTGCTATATAATTCCCTTGACATGTTGATTTTCATAGCTACGGTCATTATTCATCATTGAATTAACCCACAAAATTTAAAAAGAACGGAAATATAATTTTGATGACAAGTTGGATCCAAATTCAAATTCAAATTTTTCCTCCAAAATCAAGTCAACCAGCACTAAAGACACACCTATTCGGGCTCATTCAACCACTATATATTTCCAATCCACTTCCTCACTTGGAGACCAAATTGAATCCCCTCATGATCTTTTGTTTTCTATTCACACGAGCGAAGGAGAGAAGAGAGAAGCATATCAAAGTTTGACCAAGTCTGACCAGTGATTTTCTATCAACCTTTGAATTTCATTGACCAGTAGTTTGACTGAGTTTTTTGTGGAGTAGTTTGACCGTAGGTATGATCTAGTTTTACCACACTTGACTAGGGTTTCTGAGGCAGTTGCAGGAGGCCTAAATTCAACCCTTTTGACCAAATTTGAGAAGAAGTGAAGGAGGTCAAAAATGTGTTTTGTTTGACCAAGGCTGACTCATTGGATAATTGTGGCTAGTTTTAATTTATTTGACTGGAAAAATCAGATTGTATCTCTTGTTAAATTGGGAAATTTCTCTAAGAGAGGGTTGTTGGGTTTTTCTCTAGTTAGGGTTTTCTCGGGGTAAATTTTTGTGTCTCTTGTGATTGGTTGTCTCTTCATGATCCTACTATCATTATTGCTTTACTGTTGAGATTTTCTATGTATAATTGCTTGAATGATGAATGTGACACAAGAAGCATTAATTAAGATATCATTAAAAGTAATTATCAGACTAGAAGATCATGAAAAATCAACATGGTATCAGAGGAGGGTTGAAGAGAAGCGATTTAAGACACCAATGAAATAGTATATGTTTCCGTGATAAAAATGTTTGATAAAGAAATCCATTTCAAGAGAAATATGGTATCTATGGTCAATTTTTTTCTACCCTAGAAGAAATGGAATCCAAAGCCTTATAATGAGGCTTTAAACCTCAGGTTCTGTGAACAGAAGTATAGAAGGAAACCTTAGGTAGAATAACATAGGACACATCCCATATGAGGAGGACAAGAGACCTCAGGTTTGTCTCAGGAGGGTTGAAATGCCTCAGGAAGTGAACAGGAAGGTTGAGAGGCCTCAATGGGTAAACAAAGGAAGTCGAGAATCATGTGAAGAGGCCAACACAAAAATTTTCTATTTGCTGAAGTTTTTTTGCAAGTGGAGGTTTTAATTAATGTTTCCTAGATTTGTAATTTCTACTGATAGACCTGAAACTATGGATAATGTTATTATGTATACATGTCACTAAAACGAGCCTCCTTTGTAAGTTAAGGATGAAATTAACTGATACAAATAAGAGGCCATTACGTGCCAGAATAAAATACTATTTGATTCAAGAATCCATAGTAAAATAATATTTAGTCTCTAATTCTTAGAATGATACTTACCATTGTTTGAAGAAGTGAAGCTTGGAGAATTGAACAAGTAGAAGAGTAGCCAAAATTCAAGAGCAATCTATAGCCATGAAAGTGTAAACATATATGGCTAAGTCAAGGGAATTCATAAGTTTAAAGTGAGGAAGATTCTGAGTTCCTATCAGTTTTGGAGTCCCCAAAATTATGGAAATAATTTTTGATTCATTTACTAGTAGTTAGAGCTGATACAATTGAAACAAAATACCCACCCCATCTTAAATTTGTCTTCACTTGGATGCTAATGCTACTATTACTGATGTTGAAACAAATCAGTAGAGTGATAGAGTGATGTAGATGGATTCTTAAATTCACTCATAATATGCACTAGTAGATGCACATTCGGGTGAGAAATAGAGCTTCAAGGAACTCAAACACAAGGTAAGTGATGTAGGAAATCATTTAAGTCAATTGAGTATTAGAAAAGATGTGGTGCTCATTTTATTTATTTTCCTTCAAATTCTATTTATATCCCCCTCTATTTCCTTGGAATTTTTCTAATTCGAGAAATGCTAGCCATTGTGAATCCTTCATATACCATTATGGAAGTAGACAACATGTTTAGGACTATCCCAAAGTTGTGGGAATGTCATAAAGATCTAGATTTTTTTGCAATAATGATTGGGGGACCCCTTTTTAAACTATCTGGGAAATTTGGAAGGCTCAAAATGCACTCATATTCGTGGGCTCCCCGATTTTCATTCAATGTATTGTCCTTAATATCATCCAATCACTTAAGGGGAATGTATCACATAATAGGCCCGCCCGGGACCTTCCTCTCAAATCCATTGCACATCCCATACTTTTCTTGCAAGATATTTTGATGGTGTAACCCGACGATAACAATGTGGATGTGGGGTATGGCTTCACCTGGATCACATTACTCAACACATGATTCATTGGAATGATAATCCGGGCACAAACACTAGGGTGGAGTTCCTAGATCTATGGAGCTTACTTTGGTTCGCACATCAACTGTCCATTGACACAATACATGTCTTCAGGGACTCATAGGTACTTATACAACATTTATCTAGGGGAACAAACTTTTCTCCTCATCATCTTCATGCCTATATGATTCAGATCTCTCTACTCTGGAGGAATTTTAACTCAATCAGTGTTACTCACATCTTCATAGAAAGAAACAAGGTTGATTCATTGCCAAAGATCAACATCAATGATGCATATTGCAACATACACTAAACACTATTGGTTGTTGGAAAAACTCATGCCAAGGGCTCTATCCATGTTCCATAATCTTTATATTTTTGTTTCTTCTGGATGAATTGTTCGTCTGATAACACTATTTGGACACATACTTGGTTTTTTGTTTGCTAAATTATACTGCATTTTTTTGCTGAGGGTATAATTTGCCTATATGTTCATGCACATTAGCATCCTACTATACTTCTGTAAATGACAGACTGTATTACATATGAACATTTCCATATGCACTGGTATATTATATATACTAGGGTTTTTTCGGCTGAAAAAAAAAGAGAAACAAAGATATATGCCTAAATGAGATTAGGTTGTGGAAGCTATAAAAAATTTCATCAATGGGAAATTAAAATAAGAAATTTGTAAAAGTAAGTAATAATATTGTCAAACTCCAGAGGTAATATATTTATATTATATTTTTCTAGTTTAAAATTTTTAAAATACAATATTTGATTAAAGATATTATAAAGGTTGATAGAAATACATTATCTAATTAAATACATTATATGTTGTTCACTCAAAAGTTTTAGTCCTCGGATAGATATTTCTAAAGAGGTATTGTGCGCGTCAAACGGATATCGTATGGCAAAGTTACGTCCTCGGAAATTGATGTACCAATTTACCCAAATGGGGCCCATAGTTTTGGCGCTTCATCCGCTAGGGTTAGGTTTTTGGATGTTTAGGATTTTCCATTGTTTATCTATCATAAATAGGCCTCAGAGCCTCATTGTAACATGGTTCAGGGGTTTGTAGCCGCCACATCTCTTCTCAGAGATAAGCTACCACTGCTCTAGCTAGTTTATTTCCATTTTACTTGTAAACATATTTCAGTTCTTGATATTAATGAAATGAAGTGTTATTTTTTATGCATCTTTGTATTTATGGTTATATCTTTATTTTATTGCGTTCTTGCATAAATTCGGATCACATTCCTCCAAGATCATAAAATGCCACCTATTCTTGTTCTTGTCATTTGTCCCACTAAGGAACTTGAAAGTCAAGTTGTTGTCGAGGCCAATGTTTTCTTTAAATTACATGCAAATATTTGTGTACAAGTAGTTAGTGGGGGTAGTGAATTACCAAGAGAACAAAAATGGCTATAAACAAATCATTGCGAAATATTAATGGCCACTCCTGGAAGGCTTTGGGACCATATAGAGAATACCCTAACTATCTCAAGTAGCTTAATGGGTGTGAAAGTGCTCGCACTTTGATGAAGTCGAACATTTGCTAGATATTGGGTTCCATAGGGATACTTATAAGATAATTGTTGTTGTGCATAAAGAGAGGAAGACACCTATTTTAAGCTACAGTTCTGGAATAGGTTCACAAATTTTCTTAGATTTATTTAAAATAGGATGACGAGTTTATTAATACATCTGAACAGGGCAGTGATGAAACTCACTCAAAGGTTTGTAAGTCATCAATTATTGCTTCAGAAGATAAGCATTTTGACATTGTTTATGTTGTTATTAAAGAGAAACATCTTTAAGGCTTAAACCTTCAAGGGATAGGCATGGATCCTTGGATGTAGATGAAGGATATATTTGATTCTTCTATGGTGGGAATCCAACTAGATATGTACAAGGCAATGCTGCAACAGCACTGGAGGAAATAAGGAGTGTTAATTGTTCAAAGTAGCTTCTGCAATGTCAACCACAACAACCTGTTCAATCCCAACAACTTCATTGTGTACTGCAACCATTTGTACACATGTAAATTTTCCAGAATAAATAGTATCCACAACACATTCTTCAACAACAAGCACAACATTTGCAATAAAAACAACAATTGCAACAAAACATACATAAAAAAAAAGCTCAAAGTATGGAACAACACCAACTACATCATCATATACTTCAGTAGAAAGCTCTAAATGTGTTTACACAACAAGCATAACAACATGTCCTACATCATGCTCAAAACGTGCAACAAAAACAATAAAAAAAACATGTTGTGCAACTACAATTATAGCAACAATCATTACAACATTAAGTTTTATAGAATCATAACACTTATCAAAAAGTACAATGCTAACAAAAAACATTCAAAATATCCCAAATTTTGGGTGCTTTATCGCAAGATCCCAGTGTCTCTATCAGATTCATCAATAAGTTTACCATCTAATGTGTCTTCAAAATCAATATTGACCAATTATAATGCAAATATTTCTTCACTCGTAGCTTTTTCCACCACATGACCTCTTCAAATAATTTTACATTCACTAGCGTCAGATGAAAGTTCCCACTACCCAAACATACTGAGGGCTATTCAACCTCATATGCCACAACCATCTAGAAATTTAAAGGATCTCTCTCTTAGGATGGGAAAACTCCTTCATCTTCATGGCATTCATCAAGGGGAGTATGAAATAACCAAATGGAAACTTTTCCACCATCTCGGTAAGCTGAATCCTGTCTTCTTTCTGGGGGTCGGAGTATTGGGTCTCAAACAAAACCTATAGGTTTTTCTGGAGGTTTGGATGAAAATGGTTTATTGCAATGCACACTGAGCGTGTCATAGCTAAAACCCACATATAAGAACCTTTAAAAAGGTTTACAAGCTAGTATCCATTCGAAGATCAATAGATGTCACAAACTTCAATGGATACCATGAGCTATGCAGTGAACTGTAATGTATGTCTGGTTTAGAAGGTCAACTTGAGGACCCTTGCAGATAAGGCTGGAAACTTGTATTTGTGGATAAGGAGAATGACGTGCTTCACATGGGGGGCGATCCCTGGGAGGAATTTTTTAATAGTGTCATGTCTATCAAGATACTGTCTCCTCTCAAGGTACTGTAAATGACTCAGGAAGGTATAGAACGATTGCTTGGTATTACCCCTATAGAAAATGATAGTGAACAACAAGCCATTGCTTCAATGGTATGTGCATGATGTGTTGATCCAACTAACATAGAAGTATTGCTGGCACTTGGCTACAACATCATCAAAATCGTGGTGTACTTTTATCACATGTGCAGGAAGAGAACTTGTCATGTTCAAGAGGCCAGACTATTTAATGAAGCTGCTCAAATTTCTCTGGTAATGTGCATACGAGTTCAGATGGGAATTTCCTTCATGTTTCTCACCAATATTTAGAATCTCAATCCAAGTATTGAGGGTTGAATTGTAATGACCCCATACTGTAGAATGTGAACATGCTTTGCAAATTTTCCTATCTCGAAGCCCAAAGCAAAGGTCCCAGTAGTGAATGGTGATGACTCCAAATGGCATGCATGCTAGGTTTTGATGTTTTGCCTAACTGTTATAAAACCAAAGTATAATAAATAATATAATAACCACCAAACATATTTCTTGGTAAGTAAAAAATAACCTAAATCCAAGAGTGGAAGAGGAAAGGGAGTCCTTGGGAAGGTAATATGACTTATTTAATGTCCAAAACATGACCAAAATTACATCAAAAAGACTTCTCAGTTCATAAGTCGCAGTAAAAAGTGGAATTTAAAAGGCCACCACCCCTATAAAAGCAAGAATAATTCTTACTAAAAAATATCTAAGCATGACTATCACAATGTTAAGAAGAATGAATACAAATATCTAGATCCAAGTATAAGAGAAGCCTCAATGCATCGAATGTGCATTATCAAACAAAGGGTATTCCTTTAAAGTCGAAAGGGAAGCTATCCTACCATCTTAGGCTCTGGATAGAAAGTTGGGTAAAATAGATGGATCTGGTCTGGGCGATGTCTCTCTGTATGGAAAAAATGGCCCTCTGAATGGAGTTGGTAGAAGGGAGTTGCCTACCAGTCTAGCATGAGCTATCTTGAAACCCCATATGACAACATCACACGGGTTTTCTTATCAAGGGTTGGGATTCCTCTTATAACCTAATATATCATTGCTGCCTTGTGTCCCTTGCAGAGGTTCTATCTTTTGACCATGCTATATTAAAGGCTCTTTCACCTACCCTGTTGATCATATGTTCCAAGTACAATTTATATGGAAGACACATGATCCTCATGCATGGGAGACATAACATGTATTTTTTCTTGGAGAGGTTATTTCCTTGTCATTATTACATTATTCCTCATGCTGAAAGAACACATACCTCTATATATGACATTCCTTATAACCAACTTAAAAATCCAATGATCTTGAATGATGTGTGAGTCTGCGCCAAGCTAGAGGGGTTGTGGAAGAAGTGGAAGGAATGCATTGTGTTTGAAGAGATATTTGTAGAGTAAGCAACATGAAATCTCATTACCCCCTTGTTTAGATCAATGTTCACTGCAAATGAGCTAAGGCATATTTTAAATCACATTATCCACTTGTATGATTCATCATTGCAATGAGCCAAGGTATGCAAATTTCAAGGATTACCAAAGAGAAACCAATAGCTCAAATTATTTATGCCAACAATGTGGAACTAGAGGGGATGGATTCAATGGATATCATGACCTTGTGTTGTGTTCTTCTAATTGGAAGAGGTTTGTCACTATTTGAATGCTGGGTGATATACCTAGAGAAGCTTTCAACGAGGGAACAAATTGTTGGTGTTTGGTTGTGGCTATATTTTTTAGTATTGTGAGTTGGGATGGATGAGAAATAAATCCAACAACCATCCTTCATCCCTATGGTCTCATAACCTAGTTTGGGGGTGGCATTTATAGCAGAGGCCTATGGTTGGGCAGTTGATCAATCATTTGTCACTAATCTGATTGATAGCTACGGTCGATATTCATCATTGAATTAATCCAAAAATATGGGGGGCATACCCTCAATACCCCCACCTTGTAGACCTTGTCAAGATATTTCCAACAAAATTCAAACATAAATCCCCCCCCCCCTCCCCCCCATCATTGTTTGTTTGTGAAAGCTATTACCTAGAGAATATAAGAGTCCAATTTTAATCCCTGGATTACAAAATACCAAATCATGTATTATTTGCAATGAAGTGGTTTATGAGAATCATGTCAATCCAAGAGGGTTGAATTGTAATGACCCCATACTATAGAATGTGGACATGCTTTGCAAATTTTCGTAGCTCAAAGCTCAAGGACAAGGCCCGACTAGTGAATGGTCATGTGTCCAAATGGTAGGCAGGCTAGGTTTTGATTTTATGCTTAGCTGCTAAAAAATCAAAGATAATAAATAATATAATAACCACCAAAAAGATTGCTTGAGAAGCAACACAAAATTTGAATCCTAGAGTAGAAGAGGAAAGGGAGTCTTTGCGAAGGTAAGATAGGTTACTCAATGTTTAACAAATGAGACAAATTATATCAATGTGACTGTTCAATTCATAAGTGGAAATACAAAATGGGATTTCAAAGGCCGCCATTATAAAAGAAAGAATCAATCGTACTCAAAAATATCTAAGCATGGCTATCACAATGCTAAGAAGAAGAAATACAAAGCTCTGGATCCAAGTACAACATAAGAATCAATGAATCGAATGCCCACTGCCAAACATAGGGTATTCCTCTGAAGTCGAAAGGGAAGTTATCCTACCATCTCCGACTCTGGATAAAAAGCTGGGTAAAATAGATGGATCTAGTTTGAGGTTGTATCTCTGTATGGAAAAGATGGCCCTCTGCATGGAGATGGTAAAAGGGAGTTTCCTACCAATCGAGCATGATCTATCTTGAAATCCCATAGGACAACATCACACATGTTTTCTTAACAAGGGTTGGGCTGCCTCTTATAACCAAATATATCATTGTTGCCCTGTGTCCCTTTCAGAGGTTCTATCTTTTGACCACGCTATATTAAAAGATATTTCACCTACCTTGTTGATCATATGTTCCAAGTACAAACTCAAAATATTATATGCAAGACATGTGATCCTCATGCATGGGAGACATAACATATACTTTTTCTTAGAGAGGTTCTTTCCCTATCATTCTTACATTCTTCCTCATGTTGAAATAATACATGCCTCCATAGATGTCATTCCACATAACCAACATAAGAAGCCAGTGATCTTGAAATATGTGCAAGTCTGTGCCAAGCTAGAGGGGTTGTGGTAGAAGTGGAAGGAAGGCACTGTGCTTGAATAGAGAGTTGTAGAGTAAGCAACATGCAATCTCATTACCCACTTGTTTAAATCAATGTTCACAAATGTGCAAAGGTATCTTTGAAATCACTTTATCCACTTGTATGATTAATCACTGCAATGAGACAAGGTATACGAATTGCATGGATTCCCGAAGAGAAAATAGTAGCTAAAATTCATTATGCCAACACTGTGGAACTAGAGGGGATGGATTCAATGGAGATCATGACCTTGTGTTGTGTTTTGATAAGTGGGAGAGGTATGCCACTATTTAAATGTTGGGTGAGATACCTAGAGAAGCTTTCAATGAGGGAAAGCACTATTGGTGTCTATTTGTGGCTGTATTTTTTATTATTGTGGGTGGGGATGGATGAAAAATAAATCCAAGAGCCATCCTTCATCCTTGTAGTCTCATAACCAAGTTTGGGGGTGAAATTTATAGCAAATTCCTATGGTTGTGAAATTGATTACTCATTTGCCACCAATTTGATGTATATATTCATGGCAAAGCTGAGGGATTATCATCATTCACATGTCGTTTCTCTCTCTTTTGTATATTTGCTATATAATTCCATTGACATGTTGATTTTCATAGCTACAGTCATTATTCATCATTGAATTAACCCACAAAATTTAAAAAGAACGGAAATATAAATTTGATGACAAGTTGGATCCAAATCAAAATTCAAAATTTTCCTCCAAAATCAAGTCAGCTAGCACTAAAGACACACCTATTTGGGCTCATTCAACCACTATATATTTCCAATCCACTTCCTCACTTGAAGACCAAATCGAATCACCTCATGATCTTTCGTTTTCTATTCACACGAGCGAAGGAGAGAAGAGAGAAGCATATCAAAGTTTGACCAAGTCTTACCAGTGATTTTCTACAAACCTTTGACTTGCATTGACTAGTAGTTTTACTGAGTTTTTTTTGGAGCAGTTTGACCGCATGTTTGATCTAGTTTTACCACACTTGACTAGGGTTTCTGAGGCAGTTTTAGGAGGCCTAAATTCAACCCTTTTGACCAAATTTGAGAAGAAGTGAAGGAGGTCGAAAATGTGTTTTGTTTGACCAAGTTTGACTCACTGGATAATTTTGGTCAGTTTTACTTGAAAAATTAGATTGTATCTCTTGTTAAAGTGGAAAATTTCTCTAAGAGAAGGTTGTTGGGTTTTTCTTTAGTTAGGGTTTTCCTGGGGTAAATTTTTGTGTCTCTTGTGATTGGTTGTCTCTTCATGATCCTACTATCATTATTGCTTTATTGTTGAGATTTTCTATGTATAATTGCTTGAATGATGAATGTGACTCAAGAAGCATTAGTTAAGATATCATTAGAAGTAATTATCAGACTAGAAGATCATGAAAAATCAACATGGTATCATAGGAGGGTTGAAGAGAAGCGATTTAAGACACCAATGAAATAGTATATGTTCCTGTGATAAAAATGTTTGATAAAGAAATCCATTTCAAGATAAATATGGTATCTATGGTCAATATTGTTCTACCCTAGAAGAAAGGGAAGCCGAAGCCCTATAATGAGGCTTCAAACCTCAGGTTCTGTGAACAAAAGTGTAGAAGGAAACATCAGGTAGAAGAACATAGGACACATCCCATATGAGGAGGACGAGATACCTCAGGTTTGTCTCAGGAGGTCTAAAATGCCTCAGGCAGTGAACAGGAAGGTTGAGAGGTCTCAATGGGTAAAAAAAGAAAGTCGAGAATCATGTGAAGAGGCCAACACAAAATTTTGCAAGAGGAGGTTTGAATTAATGTTTCCTAGATTTGTAATTTCTACTTATAGACCTGAAACTATGGACAATGCTGTTATGTATACATGTCACTAAAACGAGCCTCCTTTGTAAGTTAAGGATGAAATTAACTGATACAAATAAGATGCCATTACTTGCCAGAATAAAAAACTGTTTGATTCAAGAATCCATAGTAAGATAATATTTAGTCTCTAATTCCTACAATGATACTTACCATTGTTTGAAGAAGTGAAGCTTGGAGAATTGAACAAGTAGAAGAGTAGCTCAAAATCAAGAGAAAGCTATACCCATTAACGTGTAAACTGATATGGCTAAGTCAAGGGCATTCATAAGTTTAAATTGAGGAAGATTTTGAGTTCCTCATCAGTTTTGGAGGCCCCAAAATTATGGAAATAACTTTTGATTCATTTACTAGTAGTTAGAGCAAATACAATTGAAACAAAGCACCCACACCATCTTAAATTTTGCTTCACTTGGATGCTAATGCTACTTTTACTGATGTTGAAACAAATCAGTAGATTGATAGAGTAATGTAGATGGATTCTGAAAGTCACTCATAATATGCACTAGTAGATGCACATTCTGGTGAGAAATAGAGCTTCAAGGAACTCAAACACAAGGTAAGTGATGTAGGAAATCATTTAAGTCAATTGAGTATTAGAAAAGAAGATGTGGTGCTCGTTTTATTTATTTTCCCTCAAATTCTATTTATGTCCCCCTCTATTTCCTTGGTATTTTTCTAATTCAAGAAATGCTAGCCATTGTGAATCCTTCATATACCATTATGGAAGTAGACAAGATGTCTAAGACTATACCAAAGTTGTGGGAAAGTCATAAAGATCTATATTTTCCTGCAATAGTGAGTGGGGACAATTAGGACTAGGATAGTAAGGATTCTAGTTATCTCCTTATTTTGTTTTCTAAGGTTTCAACCATTTTTGCACAAAAGAACACACCTAAGGTTGTTATTGAAAAGACAATAAAAAATGCATTGTTTAATGTTTACCTCTTAGAACATCAATATCAGGCAGGTTTGAAGTTCTTGTGTAGAAGAGAACCTAGATGCACGTTATCCATAGAAGCATATTTTCTATATTCCAATGGTCTTGGAAGCTAACAACGGCTTCGTTGATCAGTCTGATAATCCAGTTGTCTCCCTAGAGGCAGCTGGGAAAATTTATGAGATTATAGAAGAAAATGAAAAAGCTGATAAGGTTATTGAACATGGGCATGATTCTATGGAATTTATGGAACTCCTAGATGAATTAAAAATTTCTTTAGCAAATATTATTGAGTCTTGCATCAAGCAATATGGGGCCACATTATTGAACAACTCCAAAAATTGTGCAGAAAATATATGGCACAAAGGAAATTGCTCGAAACTATTTACATAGCTGGAAAATCCAAAAGACTACTGCAAGGAGCTTGGATGGAGTCCCAACATAGAAACCTTAACACCAATATAAGTTGTGTATTTTTTTTGAAGATATGGTAGGCGTGACATGTGCTACCATCAAAACTATTATATTTTATATTATTTATTTCATACTTTTAAGACAATTTGTATTACTTAATTCATATATAGCATAATGTAAAGAAAAGTTTCTTTTAATTTTTTGAAAATTTATATTTTCAATCTTAAAAAAAGGGGTTTTTCCCATTACTAGTGTTCATCTTGCTGGATTCCTTCAATGCAAACTGTTGCATCTACATTCATTGATATGTAGGAACTACTTGTAAATGATTAGATATAGATAAATACAAGGTAATATGATAATATTTATTTTATATAGTAGATATAATATATCTTCTCCCTTGTGGAATTATGGTGGAAGCTCTTCTCATATTGAATGAAAAATTTGAGGGTTATTCATTACATTAGTCATTGATGTTTGTGATGGAAGAATTTTGTTATGAATCAAATGTAGCAAAAATATTAGTTTCGAGTCTTCATACATTTTTTCTCTTTCGCACCTCAGGTTGGTTCTACAGAAATGTTCCAATCACTCTCATAGGCCTTTTTTCCTAGTACTGGTAGTTGGGTTTTGAAATTTTTACCATAAAAATATAATAAGGCACTCTCTAGTGACTGGGAAACTTTAAAATAATAATAATAAAAAGAAGTAAATTTGAATCTTGTCCCATTTCAGATAAATAATCTAGTTCTATATATCTAAATGAAATTGATCCCATTAAGTTTATAATGGTATGTTCTCTTAATTGTCATAATAATAAATGCAGTTAACATAACAAGGCTTGGTTGTGTGCACACCAAACATTTGGAGATGCTTAATTGTGTTTGATAAATGCTGCAAAAGGCTTAGTTTTGTGTTGATTTGATTCCCATAACTAGGAGGTGGATCTGCGATAGCAGAACCCCTTTTCCGAATGGACACCCCCTGCTTTCCACTGATTTGGGCAGTTGATTGTTGGCCATCGAATTTGAAAGCTAAAAAATTTCAAAGAAAAAAAGAAGAGAAAAATACTAGTGATGAAATTTCCTTGCGAAAGGATTTATTGGAAAACTTCTTTGTATGAACCTCGAATTCAAGGATAACCTTGGTGTATTGATGAGGCCTTACTAATTTGAGGGAGATACATGATTCAAACTCTCTCCCTCCTTGATAAAGTGGATTTTTTTGTTTATATCATTAGGGGAATTTTGAGGTCTAAAATGAGCCTCCTAAGGAAATAATAAAATATTATCTAAACCAATAAAATAATATTTATGAATTTGCAATTCACATTTTGCACCAAAATCCATGTAACCATGGTTAAATTGAATTAAAAAATTGTACCAAAATAAAATTAATAAAAAAATTGTGTTGATGTCACTATAAATAAAAATGAGTTTTTTAAGAAAAATTCATTATCATTGTACAACTAATGCATTTGTCCTTTGTACTTAAATAATTTAAAATAAAATAAAATATAAATTCTTAAATTCTTAATTATAGAATATACTATTAATTAAAATTTATATTTTTTAAATTATATAATGACATGTAATTAATATACTATATAAAATTAATATAGTATAATATAATATTTATTGAAAAATGTGTAAATACATGAAGATTGTGTAGGGATATGAATTGTTTTTTTCAAAAGATATGAATTGACAATAATAATATTTTATTCAAAGGTGTGAAATAACATTTATGATGAGTACTTTACTTTATGAATTTAAAAGTACTTAGAGCACTACCATGGTTAACCATGAGTTTTTAATCCACCATTGAGAATGTGGCAAGTAAGTACCTTTAACTCAAACAATGCCACTTCAACCATTAGGGATGATGTCATCCCATAAAATGTGATTGGTTCTCATAAAGTGAATTTTGATTGTACATTTTCCTTAGGAGGCTCATTTTAGACCTCAAAATTCCCCTAATGTTACCAATAAATTAGCTGGGCATTGCGACCATCACATAGGAGGAGAGGAAAACACATCCAAATATCGAAATTTCCTTTCACACACCCTAAACTGATGGATGATCTAATAGTGAATTGGAAAATTCATTTTTAATGAATGTTATGAGGAAGTGCAAGTTCAAAAATCTCTCCTACCATGTGAAAGCTTTATGACGTATCACTAATCAATCAAAAAACAAAATGTACCTATAAAAAAGTCATATTAACTCTGGACCCAAAGGCAACCCAGTAATCATTTTACCTTTTAATTTCCTTGCAATATTGCTAAAGTTTCTAAAACTTGTTGAATTTCACGAGGGTTCAAAATTCCTATGGTTATATATGATTAAAAATGTAAAGGGCATAAAAAATAGGGCACAAACACAAAATTAAACCTTGAGCATGGCTAAGGTTTACGATGTACTTAAAATGTTTTCACCCTTATAAAATAGATTTGACATATGAAGCACCAAATCAACAGGCTTCTTCAAAGAGAACATCTGCATGGTGAAGTACCAGAAGACGACCATTCTCAAAACGACAAAAAATATTTGTCCCGCACCACCCTGTTGATGTTGTTGGTGTTGCCTACCTACAAGTGCAACAAATTTCCCACCTCTTTTAGGCAGTGCCATAATGCTTAATTAGATTAATGGATACTATTTCTCTCGGAAGACTCATACTGACTCACATATTGAAGCCATTGCAGACCCTGAAACACAGATCAATGGGGTTTTGGGAAAAAAGAGGAAAACTAAACTCAGAAGGAAGCGTTTAAAATTCCAAGTGGGAGTCCAAAATTAACATGGATTTTTTGTACTTTCCAAATATCATTCAAATTTAATGTGCTTGGAGGGATTACATTCTTGGGATGAATTTATCTTGTCATTAAAATTAAAATCGTGTAGTTAAAAAAATAATAATGTGTATAAATTCTTTCGGTGAATTCCTAAAAGAATAATGTATTAACAATAATTTTGTGGTAAATTTGTATTTATTTATTTTGAAACATTTACTCTTTCAATTTGATTTCCATCTTCAATTTCTATTTTTGAAATTTAAATTTAATAAATACTAAACACTGTTCAAATTGATTAATTTATATTTTTTCAATAGTGGGAAAACTTATCATAATTTAGTTGTCAAAATAGCAGTGAGGACAACCTTCTATAGCTATTTTTCACGAATTCAAGTTGTCTCATCACCATTATTCAAGGAAAACCATGAAACCTGGAATGAACCATTGGTGATGTGTAAATGGGCAGGCTTTCACTCCTACTAGATGCCTCTGTGTCTTAGGTCGCTAGCCAGTTTCCCAGAAAAAAACAAGCTATTTTAGGGCATACTTGAGGCCCAATCGATTAATTTATATTTTGAAGAATATATTAAAATTAATGGTCAATTTTTATTTATTTATTTATTGAATCTTATATTAGTATATCATACTATATTTTAATAATTATGATTTTATTTTTAAAAATAAAAATTATAAAAATTATGATATATATATATATATATATATATATATATTCCCAATTAAGAGTTTGATAGAGATAATTTATGGTATTATTATATATCCATATGTGAGAACCTTAACCATAACTTTGGAAGGAAAAAATAATGAAAATAGGACAACTTAAATTGTGAGGTTCAGGAAATTAGGCATAAAATTAGGAGAGTAATACCTCAAGGTGCATGTCTATGCAAAAACCCCAGATTCCATCATAAAATTAGACAATATTTCGACTATACAAATAGATTTAGAGACCCTCTTAAAGGGGTCTCCAAATTTTAACACTGTAGGTGGACTCAGAGACCCCTTTGTCTCTAAATTTAACACTGTAGATGGATTCAAAGAAAGGGGTATCTGAATCCATCTGCAATGTTAAAATTTAGAGACAAAAGGGTATTTGGAATTTTAACAATTTTAACATTGTAGATGGATTCAAAGACCCCTTTGTCTCTAAATTTTAACACTGCGGATGGATTCACAGACCCTTGTTAGTGAACTATAACACTTCAGTATCAAAATTGCAATTTTCCATTTCTAGAGTGAAATATATAAAAATTACTAACATAAATGAGTAATTCATATAGTTGTTGTATTTGATATTTGGTCAAATTTTTATTCTTGGACTATAGTAGTCATTTAAGTTAATCATTATTAATTTTATCACTTATTATCTAGTCATATATTTTATTCCTGGACTAAATTAATCATATAAGTTAGTCGCTTTTAGTTTGGTCACTTATTATCTTGTCGAATATTTTATACCTAGACTAAATTAGTTATTTAAGTTAGTCATTTTTAGTTCGGTCACTTAAAATTGCTCAAATTTAGTAGTAATTCACTTTAAATAATTGCGGTGACTAACATTTTTAGTCACCTAGTCACTAATTTTATCATTTTCTACTAGTGCAAACAAAGACCTTACAGGTCGAACCCAATGTATAAGGAGAAAGTGAAAGTAGAACTTGATAAGATGATCATAATAGGAATTATTGAACCTGTAGAAGAATCACAATGGGTAAGTTCTATGGTGGTGCAAGAAAATAACACTAAGGAGAGATTATGATCTGTGTTGATATGAGGAAGCTGAATGATGCATGTATACATGATCCCTTCCATACCGCTTTCACAGATGAAGTGCTGGACAATGTAGGAGGACATAAAATTTACTCATTTATAGATGGATTCTCAGGTTATCATCAGATTATGATTGCACCCAAAGATCAACATAAGACCAAATTTGCTAGAGAATGGGGCTAATGTCACTACATAGTAATGCGTTTTGGATTGAAAAATGCTCCTATTATATTCTCTAGGGTGGTGTTCGAAACTTTTAAAGAGTACATTCACAAGTTCTTGGAAGTATACTTTGATGATTGGAAAGTATTTGGATTGTTGAGAAAACATGTGGGAAGTTTAAGACTTATGTGCGACACATGAAGAAAGTATCATATCTCTTTGAATTTAAAGAAGTGCATATTTTGTGCACCCTTTGGCATATTGTTGGGACATATTGTCTGTAAGAAAGGATTAATGGTGAACCCTGCTAAGATTGTTGTCATTGTGAACTTGGTTCCACCTAAGACAATAAGTTCGCTTCACACCACATTGGTACATATTAGGTATTACATGAAGTTCATCAAGGGGTATTCGCAGATCACTGCGCCTATGGAGAAATTGTTGAAGAAGGATGCAAAATTTCAATGGAATGAAGAATTTCAAAAGAACCTCAACATATTAAAAGAAGAGATTGTAGATGCACCTATACCAGTGTTTCCTATTGGAACAAGGAATTTCGTGTCCATGTAGATGCCTCTTGTATAGCTTTGGGTGTGGCGTTGGTACAACCTGGTGAAGGAGAGATTGATCATCCTGTAGCTTTTGCAAGTAGGAAGTTATCTAAAGTAGAAAAGAATCACACCACTACAAAAATGGAAGGATTGGCCATGTTGTATGCTTTGCATAGGTTTAGACATTATTTGATGGGGTCACATTTTAAGATGTATACAGATCATTTTACACTGAATTATTTGATTAACAAGCCTGTTTTGGGAGAAAATATTTGCAGATGGTTTTTGTTATTCCATGAATATCACTTTGGGATCATTGTTAAACTAGGGAGACTGAATGCAGGACTTGATCAACTGCCAAGATTGGAAATAGGGGAAGAACCAACCAACATAGAAGATGATCTCCCTGATGCGCAATTATTTTCAATTAGAGTAGCAAATGAACACTTCGCAAATATCATTTATTTTTTGACCACAAGAATGGCTCCTTTAGAGTATACTACGTAGTAAAAGAAATAATTGGTGGTTAAGGCAGCTAAATTTTTAATAATAGCAGGACACTTATATAAGATGGGGCTAGATGCGATACTGAACAGATATGTTCCTGAACATGAAAGACAAATGATTCTAGCAGAAGCTCATCGGGGCATAGCTGGTGGACATTATGAAGGAGAAGCTAATACGCAAAAGATCTTGAGAGCATGATTGTGGTGGTCTGCACTACATAAGGATGCAAAGGAGTATTGTAGAGCATGTGATGTATGTCAAAGAACAAAGAAGCCTTCCAAAATAGATGATATGCCATTGGTACCACAAGTTACATTGCATTCTTTTGATAAGTGGGCCATTGATTTTGTTGGACCAATCAACACACTTGGAAAAAGGACTGGTGCGAGTTACATAATTACAACGAATAATTACTTAACAAGATGGACCGAAGCACAACCAGTAAGGGACTGCAAATTTTTTTATTTTTGAGTACATATTGTCTAAATTTGGATGCCCGGAGATTTTGATGAGTGACCAAGGATCACACTACATGAATAAGACTATTAAAACATTGACTCAAGAATTTCAAGTGTATCATCAGAAGAGTACCCCTTATAACCCTCATGCCAATGGGACAGTGCAAGAATTTAATAAGATTTTGGAGAATGCTTTTACTAAGGTATGCAATGTGAATAGAGATGACTGAGACCTTAGAATTCCAAAAATGCTATGGGCTTATAGGACCACATGTAAGAAGTTGACAGTTCAAACACCCTTCAGGTTGCTTTATGGGAAAGACTCTGTGATGCCTATGGAGTACATTGTGCCTATATTTAGGATTGAAACTTTTACAGATATGTCCGACCCTGAAATAATGGAGGAAATAATGTTGCAGTTGCTTGCCTTGGAGGAAGATATATTTTTAGTAGGGTTCCATCAGCAGGTGCAGAAAGAAAGAGAAAAATCCCGACATGAAAGACATATTAAGCAGTATAAGTTACAAGTAGGATACCTTGTCCTCGTTTATGACAATAAGTTTTTTAAGTTTCCAGGGAAATTCAAGATGCATTGGTTGGGTCCATACATTATCAAGCATATCACTGATGGAGGCGCAGTTCAATTAGAGAATTTAAATGGAGAATTGATTTCAGGAAGAGAAAATGGAAATATTTTGAAGCTATATAGGGATGACCCTGCCCATACAACTTCACTCTAAAGAGAAAGGAGAAAAGTCTTAGTCCCACTTACAGTTGAAAGTGGGAACTGGACTATAAATTATGCTGCAGAGAGAGATTTGATGGAGGAGGTTACTTCGCTACAACATGGGTTATGTCGAAGTTTGTAGAAGCTGTGACGCAAGAAGGGTTGTTCGATGTAATATGAATAATTCGAAGTTCTCTTGAAAAATATGATCGTTAAAAGGGAAATCTGCCATTGGAAGCTGCGGAAGGATGCATTTATGAAGACAAATTGGCAGGATCTAGTGACAAATATGTCGTTAATGAATCACATCCTAACAAGATATGAGCTAATAATGAGGTTAGAAGTTAAAAATTATTGTAAAAGGCCGTGTCCCACCAATATTTTATCACTTTGCTATCTGAGAGCTCAAAAATTGCAAAGTATTGAGAAATTGCAGAAGTTGCACTACTGTATGAACATTGAAGATTTTATCTGTATATTCGAAGAGAAAGGTATAGCAAGAATCATGGAAGCCACAACATCGTCTAATACCCCCTCATCATCACCATCACCTATAGCAGCATCAACACTCATGCAACGATGATCTCCATGGAAGAAACCATCCAAGGAACAAAGAACAAGACAAGAAACCTGTCAAGCCACAAGCAAAACCCCAAAATGTAAGAGACAACGAGGAAGAAGTAGAGAAGGAGCACTTGGAAATGGAGGGCACAACATTTCCATCGCCTCACCCACCATACATTCCACCCAAAAAACCAAATGCGAAACCAGTGAAAGATTCAAAGGATGCCAAGTATGGAACCTTTACACCATTATTACCAGAGAAAATTTCGTTTGAGGGAGAATTACACAGTTGAAGTTCACAGACTCTGACTTCAATGTTAGAAATAAGTACCCACAGTTCGCACCAGGAAGATATTTGAAGCAATTCCACTACTCGAATAGTGGCGTCACGAGGTTGGAACTGCGACAATGGGCGACTAGATTAGCACGGTTGGGGTTACTGAACATGCTGAATGTACTGCACTTCAGAAAAAAAATCAACAAAAATAGCCTGTATCAGACAATTTCTTGTACTCATACATGATGGATGCCTTTGGATGGGAAAAATGATCCACATAGATGAAATGTTGATATGGAAAATTACAAGGTTGCTGTATCAAGGAAGGGACCCTACAGAATAATTTGTGGGAAAATACTAGGATAAAGCAATAGCTCAAAATATGAAGGAGAAGTCTGGATTGATAAAAGGGAAGTGAGGATATGAAGTCAACTCAATCAAAAACCAAGGAGTCTACTTCGCCATGCACACATTAGCTGGGAAAATCATGAGAAAGTGTTGGGCCAATGAAGTCCCCACATCGTTACTTTCATTAAATGTGCAGTGCAATAATGGGGTTCGGTACAACTGGGTTGGATATCTATGCAAGGAATTTCTGGACGACTATCACAAATTCCAAGAGAAAGGTACACATTTTCATTATGAATGGTTGATTTTAATAATAGCAATGTTGGCATGGAAAGAATCAGAGGATTCATAATTTCCTATGGTAGAAGAAGATGTGTGTGAAGCCACGCAGTATGCCTCACTTTGGTATACCAATCAGACATCACGAGCACAGGAAAATAGGATTGTCTTTGTATTATATCACATGGATTTGCATATGTTGGTAAACCAACATCCTCCAATCTTGCAGAGATTATATGAGCAATATAAATTTGTTGTGAAGTTCAAGGCATATTTTCACAGAATATATACAGGCCTGAAAGAACACCATGAAGATATGACATCCTCTTCTATACTTGGTAACAGAAGATGATCTCCTCACAATAGTACAAGATTGCGCCGTAGAATGGATGATTTTGATGGAGAAAGATGCGAAGGATGGTCAGACATAGGAGGAAACATCGAAGCATGAAGAACCAAATGGAAAAGATAAAGAAAAGCATGAACAAGAGCAAGAACATGAACACAATGAGGGTAAGAAATATCCTCCTGGAGGCAATGAGCAGAATAAGGAGAAGAAAAATATAGATAAAGGAAAGAGGAAGACACACAACGAAGCTTCCTCAAGGAGTAAAAAGAAGCAGAAGGCAGATAAGTCAAAGGACGTAATGCCATTGGTCCTTACTGATGGAGACCTGGATGAGATCGGGGAGAAAATTCAAGAGGCAACAACGGAGTCATGGAAAAGGATAGAGGATCATTACGACGCACTCGTACCAGGAGTTGAAGAGTGTATCATGGAGTTAAAAATATTGGCACAAAAAACCAGACAACCAGTGCAGATAAGGGAAGGGCTTCAACAAGAAAGATTGATAGAGACGATATTTAGGGTGTGGATAATGCAGATACCTACCAGAGCTCTGCAGTTCAACTCCGCCGAAGTAAAGCAACAGGAGAAAGGATTGGATTTTTTCAACATGAACATCACAACACTACCAATTCAGACATTTCATGAGTTGCATCAAGGAATCACAAATGAGCTAAAGAAACGAGAACAACTCACATAAAAATTGAATATTCAGGTAGAACAAGAGAGATCTTCGTTGAAGAAACAACTCGACCAAGCCATCAAGGAGAAGGACTAGGCATAACAACAATAATTTTTTTTTAAAGATGTGGTTGAAGCCACATGTAGAAAATTTCTAGACGTTAATATCAAAGAATAGGAACCATTGGAAGAGAAGTTTGAGAAGCTCAGCCTTGCAGTAAAAGTGTATAAGGAGAAAATTGCAGAAGTGCAATTTTCATATGAAATAAAGATCAATGAGATGCAGATGAAGCTGCAGCCAACCACACCACCCAAGTATGAGAGAAAAGGGAGACCGACTCGAAGACTACAATGGCCTACATATCCGCATCAATGGAAAAATGTGGGAAGTTGCTGGATGAGACTTTACAAATTTGGACTTTGCTACAGAAATATCCTAATGTATATAAGCTAGAAGAAGGCAACCAACATAAACAAAATAAACTAGAGGAGATTCGAGAAATTGAGAAGACCCCGCCAATCTCTTAGAGGCTCACCAAGATCAGTGAGGGAAATTCCCTCCAGAAGAAGTTGGAGGAGTTAATAAGGGAAAAAAATACTTTGGCAGAGAGAACTCAACCATGATAGGATGAGGCTCTCCAACTGTCTCAGGAAGTAGATGGGAAGCTTCAGGAACTTCGACAGAGAAAAGAGACAATACTGAAGAAGAAAACAAGACTAGTGACAAAGGCATTATTGGAAGAAGTATGCAGTGAGGAGAAGTAGGTCGTATAGATGCTACATAAATTAAATAGTTCCTACAACAACATCGCAACAAATATCAGGGAAAAGTAGATGAGTGACTCGGGACGAGTCACATATGAGTGTTGGGCACAACCCAACTTCACTTAGATTTTGATGAAGTCTCCACATTCTGTGGAGCGGAGTGCAAAGTAAATATATCGCATGGTGTTAAAGGGACTTCAGAGCTAGTCAAAGTCACTCCTTGTTGTAAATCACACTATTTTATAATGGGTATTGGGATATATTTTCTTGTTTTGAGGAGTCCATGGTATTGTAATGATGTTGCCCTATGATGTAATAGTATAAATAGGGTGAAATAATAAGAAGAGAGACATCGTATATTGATGTTTGGATCCAGATATGTGTTATGGTTGTATCATTTTAATATGTAGTTGGGGCGAAGAAGAGGCTCTGCAGGTGAGTGTGCAGAGTCCCGAGTCTGCAGCTTAATGCGCAAGCAACCTGCAGCTTAGTGCGCTGTCCAAGAACTATTTGTTGGATGAAGAAACATATTATAAGCAACATATCTTGTGGACATAGTCCCACATTGGGATGAACCACAATAATTTTAATGTTTTTATGTGTCGATGTGTGTATTTTCTTAGTATCTATTGTTAAATAATAACTGTTTTAGTTATATTTACTTCGGCACAATAATGGTTTATGATTTTGCATGACATGGTTAAGTTGATGCTTCATGGACTTATAAGGCATGTTAAGTGATTAATATAAATGCAACAAAGTAGTTTATGAATGTTAAAGACAAGAAAACATAATAATACCACATCCCCATGCCCCTCAAGGCTACAAAAACCTGGTTCTGCATCCTCCCATAGTCACTTCGGGTGAGACTACGATCTGCTTGCAGGTCGTTGCCGAAAAGGCCAATGATTGTGGGTTTTGTTGGTGCGCAATATAGTTTGCACCTGGGTCAGCCCAAATCAAGCCAACTTGTGCTAATAAAAGCAATTAGTCTTAATTATTTACGAAATAAATTGAAGCATGACTAATATATAAAAGACACATAATATCCAATAGATGTATTCTATAAAAAGCAAGGAAAATACATAAAAGTTCATAATTGAATAGAGGTTATAGCAATGTTCTAAGTTTTTCTTTTCTTTTGCTTCATAATAATGGCCACAAATATCAACATAAAATAACACTCATATGTAAGATTGAGTAGATATAATGATAAGATGTATGAATGAAAAAGGTGACCTTCTTGTAGATAACCACGCCCAACATTTTATTCTGCAAGTGAATAAGAAAATGGTTAGAATAGGGGAAATTTTCACCGTGTGGGAGGCCAAAAATGGTAAGTATGGAATGGATATGTGTTTTCATGATGATTTGAAAATGTTGGTCTCTTGAATTTTCTTGGAAAAAAAACTACGAGTTTATTTAGACAAACTTGTAACCGCAAAAAGATTTTACGAATTTACATGATGTGTGTCCAAGAAAGGTCATGCCATACGTCTACGGTGGTGTACAACCAAATGTAATCTTGTATTATATATAATAAGATCAAAGTGCACCTAAGACCATGACTTAATAACATGGGATAGGGAGCCACAAAACATAGATTACAAATTTAGAGACATTTTGAATTACATAATGATTATACAACTACGATCATATGTTGGAAAGTGTCCAAACTAAGAATAGGCTTATGAGTAACATCCATTACATCCTTTGGTACGATCAAGATTTGCATGTGGAAAAAACCATAAAAGTACAAATCTAAAACTTATTAATTTTTCATATCGTGGTGTTTGTTACATGGGATGAGAATACATGAGTGAGACTATATGTGGGCTGGATGGCATATGGCCTGATACATTGTATAGAAGAGAACACAACCTGTAATGTAAGTGAGTTAATACGTGATATGCAGCTTAGTTGTGTGAATATTAGAACCTCAATTTTTTATTACTATGGATGGAGGATTATACATGTTATGAAGGGAGACCAAGGCTCATATACCTCTGAACTCAACCATGTTGAACTACACATAATTTACTCTAGCTATTGCGATGGCTGAGGGACTATACTTGGAATATATATCACGTTGAGGCATGCATTGATAACACGTAGTGAATGAATTTGAACATAGTTATGTGTATGCAAATAATGGTGAATTTCAACATATTTTCACGTTGGGTAGTGAGGAATGGTATATCATGAGTGGAGGCCCATCATTTACTGGTGTTGTTTTATCCATGGCAGCATACTACACTATTTTGGTTATTTTTGGTTTGATGTCAAGGGGAAGGAAGGGTGAGAGGAAGAACCAAGAGGAGTGAGGGACCTAGGAGAAGGGGGTGAGAAATCAGACTTAGTTTTGGTTTGTAATTTCGAGGGTGCTGGATTGATTCTAGACACACAACGACTGCGATTGGACTTGGGCCTCGAGGGCTAGGGAACAAGTGGAGATTCATGAACTAGGAAATCAGATAGACTTTCCTAGTTGTTGAGGTGGAATATTTAGTTCTATTATCCCAATAGGAGCACTGCAACCCAACCATTGTACCAAGTATTCTTCTTGTTTCCATTTAAATTATGGAAATGGATAAAAAATAATTCTATTGCTTTTTTTTGATATGTTATAGTCAAAAAAGGAAAAAATGTTGTGTTGTAAATTTGATATTGTTTTTCTTGTGACATTATGTGTGAAATTATGGGATAAATTTATTTATCAATTGAAGAGCCGGGGATGGGTATTACATTTGTTATGAGAGTGTTGATTTGAAATATGGAGCCTAAAACCCACCTAAAGAACCCTTAATCCTTATCTGTAAAAGAAAAAGGGGAGAATATCATCAAAACCTCTAAGAAGAAAGAGGAACAAAAAAATGATAAATGTATTAACAAATGCACTTAAGTTACATTGTTTTTCTTCTGTCTTTTATCAATAATTTCATATTTCATTTTTTTTTACACCAATTCATAAACCAAGAATTGGAAAAATGATATATAGAATATTAACTTTTCTATTCCATACAACCATTTAATATTGTGAAATATATCTATCTACCCCTTATGTATCATGATATTAAGTAAAATTCAAACATTACCTTGTGTAAATCAAAATAATTCTCCCTTTATATACTAGAAATATCAATGTAATTAATCCCCTAGTTTACAAGAAATCAATAAAGATCAATACAATTCCTCTCCTTCTTTACAAATATTATCTTGACATATATACAGAGTGTTAAGTTTTTCCATGGAACTCAAGAATTTTTTTTGAGTTTAAATATCGAACATAAATCCCACAACACTTCTACTTTGCAGAATGGAGTAAACACAACAATGAATCAACTAGTACACAACACACAATTTTTCAAGCCAACTTTATTATATTGCAATATTTAATACAACAATATTAGGACTCTCATACCAGGGATCATGGCCCTTTCAATCATCCTTGACACAAGACAATACTAGGGCTTGGTATCAACAAATATGATAGCCAATCTACCTTGAACAAGGCACAACTGACCTACTTGCTAATGTAGCACGCTCGACGACTCCTTTCGGTTCATGTACCTTGAATACTTTTGGAAGTCCATTTCCTTCCAATATGCAAATCAACAATATTCCACTATAAATGATCAAAAATCCTTTAGGTCACTGAACTTTGGCCAAACTTAATCTACCCTCTAGTTTCTCTTTAGTCCTTCAAAGGGTCCAACACATAGGGTCTTCACACTGCTTCCCACTTATGTCAAACTACTGCACCAAAGATCACAGATCTTAGGGCTTTGGAGTTTTCCCTCTTATCATTAAAGATGAACTATGTAACTCAATGAACTAGGGCTCAAAAACTAGCCCTCTTAGTTGCCCTTTATTCCTTGAAATGTCAAACCTTAGAGCTCCAAACAACTTAGCCTCTTAATAGCCATGTTGTCCTTGACATTGGACTATACTTAGGGCACAATAAGTAGCTTCCTTACAACCCTCCAACCTATACATGAAATGATCCAAATTTTTTTCCAGTAGGACCTCACCACCTAGCAAGCATCAACTTGAGAAGAACAACAAAACATGCCTTTGGACGTCAATTTATGTCCTCCAAACTATCAACCCTGTGCACATTGTTATTTGAAGTTTTTTAGCCCTAGTTATGGAACCAATACAACTTAATTCTTAGCCTTAAAATATTCGTAACCCTATTCAAACCATTATCCACAAGCCATGATCACCTACACTACAACTCGAACCTTCTTTATAGTTACTCCAAGGTGAAATCTATGTTAGTCTTGCCTGCTATCTGGGGTTAAACCCTCCTAAAATAGAGAGAGGAAAACTAGGAATGTTTACAAGGTATTTTAACCACAAATAATGCACATAATAATACCCATTTATTTCATCCAACAATCCCTCTACTCGGCTAGCACAAAATATAGAAAGAAGACCCAAACTTGCCCTTCTTCACTTTCGACATGACTCAATTAGAGGTTGCAATTACCTCAATCTTACTCCTATGATGAATTTATTTTTTATGTGATGGAATTAGGTCTCATCTTGTCTCTTTTTATGGAGATCTTGGTGGGATTCACTTAGCCACCAAGGGCCACCATGTAACACTAGAGCCACCTTAAAAATTTGTCAAATATCCATAAAATCACATGGAAAAATTTATTTTCATCTAACCAATGCTACGATATTGATGCTTTTTATACCCCTTATTCCTTCAATGGCTCCCCACATGCTCTCCATGTTCAAATAATCAAAATAATTATTGGTTTCACACCCACAACTTTGGGTGTAAAACCCACTACTTGGGTACTTGACCCACAAAGTGATTTTGTGGTGCCAACTCACATAAAATTAGTACCCAAGGTTGTGGAGTACCTCCCAAGCTACTTAAATAAACAATCCCTCTTAGAAAGAGAGACACTTCCACCACTTTGAAGTATCTTGTCATCATAATCACTACTGGCGACACTAGCCCAACTCCTGACGTTCACCACTCTACCATACCTTGTAGAATGAACTATTCTCATCTCGTAAGTAGTTTCTCTACCACATTAAGCCTCCTACTTCTTCTTCCTATATTGATAGGCCTTCATGCCATCTCATGGTTCCTTATTTCCATATGTAGAAGCCCACTTGGTCCCATTGACCATGCGCTCTTCTTGGGTTGCATAAGGCTCCGTTTGAACCTCCATATGCCCTTCTAGAAATTGGCTCCCTCTAAGCCTCTGGAACCTGCACCTACTTCTGCTGAGTCACGATTTATAGGCTTTCTCGTTATCTGGTATAACCCATTCTCCCTAACTTCGATGACCACTCCATCAGAGTTAGATCCTCTAGGCCCGAGTCATGCTTTCCCATCTTGGAAAATCACTCCAAACCCCTTCTACTCAATCCTTGAGTCAATAAACACGTTATATCTGAGCTCTGGTACAAAAAATACATCTGAAACTCACAACATCCGACCTAAATCCATCCTGAATGGAATGACACCTAATCCTTTGATATTTTTCTGACTCTTATCGCTCACCATCACGTGACAAGTTTGAGTCCCACTCAGTTAGAGTCTTAAACACATCACATGATCCTATCATATGCTTCGATGCACCACTATCCATGTACCATGTAATATCGTTGATGGAACCCTTAGAGACATGAGAGACCCGAAAAAAATATGCACTCTCTAATCTTCTTGAGAGTTCATCCAACTCAAAAGAAGCAGTGTCACCTGCTATCTCCTTCTCCTTCTTCTCATTATCTCCCCTCTTATTATCGAACACTTCGTTGTATAATGGATACACTCACCACAATTGAAACACTTCAGTTTACTCAAGTCCTTTGGATTTCCATTCATTCTACCTGCAATAACCACATTATCATTTGAATTCTTATTCTTCTTATGTAGGTCCTCATCTCGTAGTTCCTCTTGAATGAATCCATCCCACAATTTGTTCCATACTCACAGCTTATCTTGGGTGACAATCCCTTTGATGAAGGGGTTCCATTCCTTGGTCAACCCTTTCAAAGAAATCCTCACCATATCGGAATATGTAACAGTCTCATTGATGGAGGCAAGCTCATTCATACTTGATACAATCTCGTCATATATGGTGCCACTGCTTCTCCATCCAACATCTTGGTGCTCTTCAAATTGTACTTTAGTACCAAAAACTAGTTCTCATTCTTGTTCTAGAAAATATCCTGAAGATATTTCCACATCTCATGGAAGGTGCTCTTCCTTGAAATACGAGGTATCAAATAATCCTTGACACCATATAGAATGATAATCTTGGCCTTCGTATCCATCTCCTCATACACTTCCAACTCCTTATGGTCAGACAGTTTCTTGATATCCTCGTCGAATAAATCATAACTCTTGTTCACCATCAAATAGACCAAATTTATCCTTTCCTTCCATGAACAATAATTAGACATCCCATGCAACTTTTTCTCATATCATAGACCAAATAGAAAATCCACCATTTCTATTAGTCCTTCAACACCAATGGAACCAACTACCTTGTGGGTTGTACGTTGTGTTATGGACATTATGAATCACTAACCCTTCAAAGTACCTATGAAACCATGTTGATTTTTTCCATGACACTCAATATTCTAATTTAAGTCTAAATCTTGAACACAAACACACCCAAATGCCACAACACTTAAACTTTGCACAACAAAATAAACATAGTAGTGATCAACTAGTACACAATAGACAAATTTTCAACCCAACTTTGTTATATTACAATCTTTAATTCAAAAATATTAGGGCTCCTGTAGTAGGGATCATGACCCTTATAATCATCCATGATACAAAGAAATACTAGGGCTTGGTATCAATAACTATGATAACCAATCTACCTTGAACGAAGTACAACTGTCCTACTTTCTAATGCAGCATGCTCCATAGTTCCTTTCAATCCATGTATCTTGAACAGTTATGGTGGTCCTTTTCCTTCTAATATTTAGCTTAATAATATTCCACTATCAATGAACATAACTCATTTAGTTCACTTAACTTTTTCCAAACTCAATATGCCATCTAGTTGCTCTTTAGTCCTTCAAATATTCCAACACATAGGGTCTTCACACTACTACCCACTTTTGTCACACTTATACTCCAAATATGTCATATCTTAGGGCTTTGGAGGTTTCCCTATTATCATTGAATATGACCTTTGCAACTCAATGAACTAGGGATCAACAAATAACCCTCTTGGCTGCCATTTATTACTTCAAAGGTAAAACCTTAGAGATCCAAATACCCTGCCCTCCTAACAACCCTGTTGTCCTTCACAAAAGACTATACTTAGGGTACAATAAGAAGCTTCCTTATAGCCCTCCAACCTTTACAAAAAATGATCCAATTTTTTTTCTAACTGGACCTCACCACTTAGCAAACATCAACTTGAGAAGAACAACAAAAAATATCTTTGGACATCAACTTCTGTCCTCCAAACTCTCAACCCCGTGCACACTGTTATCTGAATTTTTTTGTCCCTAGTTAGGGCACCAGTACATCCCACATCTTTTCCTCAAAACCTTCTTAACCTTGTTAAAACCATTCTCCACAATCCACGATCACCTGCGTTGGAAGTCTACCCTTATTTCCAGCTACTCCAAGGTGAAATCTACCTTAGTTCTGCCTCCTATCTAGGGATCATCCCTCCTACAATAGTTAGAGACAAAATCATCCTACTTACAAGGTATTTTCATGACAAAACATGCACACAGTTCTACCCTTTTCTTGCATCAAAAAATCCCTCTACTCGACCAACACAAGACATAGACAGAAGAACCAAACTTGCCCTTCTTCACTTCTAGCGTGACTCTTTTAGAGGATGTGGTTTCATCAATCCTTCTCCTATGATGAATTTATCTTGTGATGTGATGGGATGAGGTCTCATATTGTATATTTTTATAGATATCTTGGTGGGCTTCACTTAGCCACCAAGGGTCACCACATAACACTAGGACGACCTTAACAATTTGTCAAATCTCCATAAAATCACATGACAAGAATTATTTTTATCCAACCGATGCTATCATATTGATGTCTTCGGTGCCCATTATTCCTCCAAGGGTTCCCCACACACTCCCCATGGTCAAATCATCAAAATCATGCTTGGTTTCGCACCCACAACTTTGGGTGCAAAACCCATTGCTTGGGTACTTTTCCCACAAAGTGCTTTTGTGGTGTCAACTCACACAAACCCAATACCCAGGGTTGTGGAGTACCTCCCAAGCTACATAAATCAATTCAGAGTCAATGAATACATGTAATGGTTCTCTTAAAAATGGAAAGGATAGATTGAAAACCTATTTCTATAACAATTTACATCATTTGTGGCATCTATTATAAAGAAGCCCCGAGATTTCTCCCATCATAAAAATTGCCTCGTTGCAACCGACTTCGTCTAATCATGTATATTTTATTATGACATATTTTTTCATAAGGATGGGTTATTTTAATTTTAGTGGAAAGGATGATTGGTTTACCACTGGCAGAAATGAAGGCATACAAATTAGACATATATAAAGGACAAAGGGAAAAAATGTCTTGACAAACTTGCGCGACATAGAAGAAATGTCATAGTAACCTCGTTAGTAAAGAAACCTGAAATCCATGAAGATGTATCAACGAAATAACCAGAGCAGACTTGACTGCTAGATGATGAGAAATAAAAGTAATTGTTGCACAATTCACAATTGAAAAGACATGAAAAAACATATATCTTATTTCTAGTTATAGATATATGATTACTAGAGAAACCCAACACCAGGGTTGGAATTTGATGAATTATTTCTTTTTGAATCACAACTATAAATATTATCCTTATGTTGTAGTGGCTACAAACACCCTCCAAATTTTTTCCATTGCTTATATTTTGGAGCCTAACTTCCCCTCACAGGAGCTTAACTTACACTTCCATTAGGTATCCGTGCTTTAACTGATATTTACCTTTCCATTATGCTTGTGTTTACTTTCTCTTAACTTAGAATTTTTTTCTAAGTCACAAGCTAACCTCCTGTCCAAGCCTTGTGTCGCAGTTTTTGTCTCCAAAAACTGCCCAATTCATGGAGCCAGTCTTGACCTTGATGTTCATAATTTGACATTCATGACTGGAATCCTAGCATTGAGCTTAGAAACTGTGCACTCATGACATGTAGTCAAACATTGAGCCTAGAAACTGTGCAATCCTTCACTAAGCTCAGAAACTGTGCAATGCACTGATCTGAGAGATGCTAGTTCTCTAGAAACGGCACAATCCTTCCGGGTGATGTGCATGGAAATTTTTCCTAGAAAAAGAAGAAAAAGAAAAAAGTGAAAAAACATCCCTAAAATTTAGGGATATACTTGTAGTATCCCGAAGGAAGCACACTTGCTATTTTTGGAAATTGTCTCCATGTGTCGCTTTTTCCTTAATTTGTGGCATGCGCATCATAAACCCAAATTTCTAAATTCTATTTAATCGACACCCCTAGAGCCCATTATCACATTCAATATTAGATCTCTATAATTCCCGAGGATATCAAGGAAACTTCGGTGTGATTGTCATCGCTTTTCCAGGTGAGTTTTTCATTTATCGCTTTTAGTTGATTTTTTTAATTTAATTTAATTTATTTATTTTTTTATTTTTTTATAATTTTCCGTCTGTCTTGCATGAGTGTTTTTTTTTCTTTATTATTTGCATGCATGCTAGAATTTTAACTTGATTTAGCCAGTAGAAGTATTGTTTCAAGTTTTCATTTTCCTTTCACAAGTGTCGCATCGGTTTTTGCATTTTTGCATCGATAGTCGTTGTTGCATCAACTCTCCTCAATGATCTCGTTCACTACTCATTTGTTCATTTTTTGTGCTCATTTGATCTTGTTTCATAAAAAAATAGTCATATATTCATTCAAGCCTTCACCATAGGCTCAAATTTGCTCATTTTTCACACTTCCCTTGGGCATAGCTGCCTTTCCCTTGGACGAAATTCACTTTGCATAGCTGGGCATTGCGCAATTTGGAGGCTCAAGCTTGAAGCTTGGCATCTAGAACTACACAATCGAAAATACAAGATGGCTCCACGATGCATTTCTTAGTGTAAGGTCTAAGCTTTCTTCCTTGGTCATTGAGACTGCACAATGCGCAGTCTCTCCCAGTGCACTGCCTAGGCTGAACTGCACATTGCACAGTCTCAATCCACAAGCTTTGACCTTGACTGTTGGAACCGCAGTGCGTATTTTCCCCAACCATTCAAACCCTCTTCCCATCATGAATTGTGCAATCCTTCTAGTCAGTTTCCCCGTGTGTTGCATGAACATGTCCTGAAAGTAGTTTTACTTATAACCGATATTTGCTTGTTGTCAGCGTATTTTCTGTCCCACATGTACAAAAATTATTGAGCACTTCTCCAACAATCACTTTCACAATGGAATCAAAGAGAGTTGCCTCAAAGGAAACATTGAAAGCATTATTGGGGAAGAATTTGAGCAAGTTTGGTTAACTTTCCACTTTATTTAGACATTCAGCTTTTCATAGAGATAGGATCAAAACTGACATGGCAAAAAATCAAAGATGGTTTCACAAACGAATTTTAGGTAGACTTAGAGGATCGACATGCGTATCCTAACACCATACAGTCAGGGATTTACAAGGTTGCATGTAGTTATCCAACCTTCCCACGCACAGGCGTGATCATCTGGGTTGTCTAAAAAATTGTCGTGGAAACCGTGACATTGAGAGAAACCAATGGGAAAAAGCTTGCTACATTCCTGGCAACATATTTTAAGATGCATCATCTTCCTGGGCCAATGAAGAACATGGAATCACCATTCTATGCCACTCACAACTACACAAACAAAAGATATATCATCAAGATCTAGGTGAAGGAGCCAACAAAGTTTAGAAAAACACACATCCGCATGTACAAGAAACAAGAACTTGGGAAATCCTGTTAGCTTTTGGTCATACTAGATTACAGAATCTATGACCAAAAAGGCACGAAGACCTTTCCTCAGGGGTGGGATATCTTGTTGAACTAGGTAGTGAATGAGGGGAAGTCATTCAACTGGTCATATCTATTGGCTCATCAATTGATATTCCATGTGACAAAATCTTGCAATCCACCCAAGGGAGAGCAAACACACTTCTGCATGTCTTCATACTTATTGGATGCAATCTATGCACACAATTAGTTCCCTGGCATGAACTGGACATGGAAACCAAGAGACACTTCCATACATATCTATTGCAAGCTACTCTCGAGTTTCAGTCATCGCAAAGTCATGGAGGATATTATTAATCACTTCATCATCTCGCTTTACAAGCTCATATTTCAGGAGGACCCAACCATAGGGGCTTCACTCAATGAACCTCTAACATATCACGTGCGATCATAGCATATTGAACAATACCCTTAATTTCAGTACATATTGGAAAATACCATTAAAAATCACATTATTTAACCCCCTCCCAATATAAACCCAATACACCTTCCCAATTTAAAAAGCCCCTATTCACTATATATTGTAGGTATCCATTTTTTCATTAACATTTTTTATACCCTTTTATATTTTTTCATTAACTTTGAGCTCCATTTTATATACTTTCCAATATAAAAACCCTTTACCCCCTATATAACCCCCAATATATAATGTCATATTTTCCTCATTATATATCCCCCAATATGAACCCACGTGGTATGGTATTGCGCCCACAGTGAAGCCCCTGTGGACCCAACTTACATGTCATGAGAAACTATGGAGGCGATATTAGAGATTGCATATTAGTTCTCCTTATTGGATGGAAAATTTATCAGAGTATTTGGTGGGAAGAATCCGCCACATATTTTACCGAGATATTCCACCGACAAACTTGTCATGCAAGGGGTATCTTATCATATCTCCATAGGTTTTTCAGCAACATTTCATAGGATGAAGAATACACCATGGCCAACTCTTCCTTTGCAGGTTATATTATACGATATTAAGAATCTCAAGGTTGCAGATGCCGAAGGGAAAAACATAGTTAGATTTGAGTTCCACACAAAGAGTTATGATTCGTAAGATCTGAGGGGAATTTGCAAAGACCATTGTGCGAGATTTTACTTCAAATGGGTCAACAAGATATATCAGTGGCTGGAGGAGGAACCGTGGAAGAAATGTTATAACTCCTCTCGGCTTCATGAGCCAATAAGTACGACTGGGACTTGTCAAGTTGTTCTGTAGGGGGCAACAGTTCTAGAAGAAGAACCAACAACATGTAGCGGTTTGGTGCACGAAAAAGGAAAGAGGAAGGTAGCTGACAATGAAGAAGAGGAACAAAGTTGGAAAATGAAAGAAAATGCTATCACTGAGAAAATAGCTTTGGAAATTTAAGAAAAGAGGGGACAAAGGCAACAAAGAGAAGAAAATATAGGAAGAAGCAGTGCATAGAGCATAAAAAGAGTTGAAGGAGGAATGGGAGCTTAGAAGAGGATAATAAGAGGAGAGACAGAAGCAAGAAGAGAAACAAAGGAAAGGTTCCATGGTAGAAGAGATGACACTTGTAAAGGTCGAAGAACATATATAGGATCAACCGACAACAGAAGGAGTGAGCGAACAAATGCAACAACAAGAGGTTTCTCAAGAGCTTGAATAGTTGATTCAAGTTGTGGACATGGAAATGGACCGGAGCCACAATATGAGGATGTGGAATTGATGCCTAGAGAACCTCAGGCCACCTTTCAGACTCCACCACCTTCAACTGCAGAGCACGCCCAAAGCAAGGAAGGGGAGGTAGTTCCCCTTGATGATGATCTAGTTATGGAGGTGTATAATATATCATTTGATTAACTGCAGAAGAATATTGTACAAGCACGAAGAAAGAAATTTTGAGATGATCATGCATCACCTACATTCATGAGAGAGAGGGTGATCATGGTAGACACCAACAGGAATCCAAATGTAATTTTCAACACCAGCTGGGCCTTCATAGGAGCAGCCAGATCTAACACCCAGTGCTTGGTGGCTAAGAACAAGTAGTTTACGTAGAACATATAGGAACTTTGGCAAGAGAATGAACAACTCTGACAAGCAGTGCAGGATGCACCTTCCGCACAGGTCTACCACAAGGAGATAGGAGCAACGATACTTACTGAAGTATCCGCACTTGGAGACACTATGTGAGACCTTTATGAGGAGTTCATGATCGTACATAAGGCAACTGTCCACTTAAATGAATTGCAACGGTAGATCATAGATTTTTTAGGATCCTTAAGAATATACAGACTTCCATATCCATCGTACATGGGTGGACAATCCAATTAAAGGCTGCACCGCTTACATTGGTGAAGCAGATGAAGCCACATGTAGAGTTAGAGAAAGCCAAAGTTCTAATGTCGATACATAACAATAAGAAACTTGCCTTATTCATCGGAAACATTCATGCCGCATATGTATGGATATATAGCAGTTTGGATTTCATGGTGAGAACCCACAGGATCCCATCAGTGGGTACACTCATGGAGACTAAGCCCAAACAAAAATTTCGACAAGAGATTGATCAGTACCTAAAGAAGTTGGAGCAGATGGCCACCTGAGAGGACATGGAGATCAATAGACAAAATTTGTAGACCTAAATCGACGGCCTGGTTCAGATTAAAACAATGTTGCACCTGATTGAGGAAGAAGTGAAGATCAGTTCCAAGAGATTGTACCTCGATGCGTTCGAGGAAAGATTCCACTTCCTACCTAACAATGTCTCGTAGTTTGGGGAGACCATTGAACAATACCAAGCCTGGCATGAGTATGTCATTGAGAGACACCAAGTCCAAGATGCCCGACTTGAGTTCACCCCAACTCCAACATCATATTATTTTGTCTTGTTAGGATACCAAGTTGTCTCTACCCTATTTTGTCTTATATGGGTACGAGTGGAAATTGTAATATTATTTCTAATCATTGTATAACTGAAATTCCATGTGTCCATGATGGAATGTGAAGATTCATATGTAATGTGAGGAGTCATGAGGGGAGTCCAAGAGTCACCAAGCGGGCATGCCAAGAGTCACCCCCATTTGGTTATAAGTATATCCTCATAACTCTTGTAACAGAATTTTGGGAGCTAAGCTTTTGGCTAGGCTTAGGCTTTGAAAAGGCTTGTGAGTTTTGTGTTAGCCTTGGATTCTTTGCAGCGTAGAGGGAGTATACTTATTTGGGAAGATAAATTCATGTTGACTTCACGTTCCAGTATTGGGGAAAGGGATTCATCATGTTGTATGTATGAATGGAACTTTCACTTATAATAAAATCAGAGCCGACACGTCTTCATGCATATGTTGTAAATGTAGTAGGAATATTCTTGTTATGTTTGCAATCTATGTTGTTTAACTTACGCATATGCTTATGAAATATTTTGTTTTCATTTGTATGAATCTGGTTGAATGTGTGCTCATGTTTTAACTCATCAAATTTACCTTGTGGACTATTCTTCTTGTTAGTTTGTGTGATGTATTTTCAGCGCGTGTGTTCCTTTCAAGCTGCGTATTATTACAAGATTCCAAGGAGCGCACTTCCTTTCCCATTTTCTATTAGAACCACTCGTGCATCATATTTAATATCCACAAGGTCACACACTTGCTTTAACCAAAGACATTGTGCACCACTCTATGCATTTTGCGATCCAAGGAATATCATTAAACACCCCACTGCTGGGAATCCTACTACAAACGTTGTGAGGTATATCTGGGACTTCATATTGGGGATATCCCCTAAATGTTGGTGGGTCCATCACTATCAAATTTTATGGCACTAAAAGGAGGGTCAGATGACAAGGTGAGCCCTTGAAGTCTGTTTTGAATTTCTGCACTCATTTTATGACTTATTCCAAAATCATACTCTCGACGTGTTTTTATATAGATATAAAATTACAAGCGCCGATAGATATCATTGATGACTTGTCACATCGAGGGTGAAACAACCTTGCTTGAGCATACTGATCGCTTTCTTCAATTTTGCACAAAGCGCAACATCCCCCTTGAGAATGTTGGTTGTAGGTTGTTCATTATCATGTTCGAAGGGAATGTAAGGCGATGGTGTCACACATTGACCGATTCCTCCATTCACTCTTCCTAACACTTTGTCACATAAATTTTCCATGCGTTTGAAACACATGATCACGAACATCTATGCCAAAAAATTTCAGAATTGCGAAAATCACCCGATGAATCGTTAAGTCATTTTTACAATTGTTTTGTAAATATTTCTTTTGAATTTCTGGGAAGTGAAATGGATTAGGATATATTGACTGAAGAATTTATACATCTTGTCCACATTTCACTAACTCCACAAGACTTAGAAATTTTCAAGACACTCCCAGCTTATTGCGAGGCTACAAATTCTAAATCTTCGATGGACAAGGTTGTTTTTCCAAGTAACCCTCTGTCCGCTTGTCATCAAACAACTCTCGTTCTGCGGGTTGAGGTGGAATATATTCAGAATCTGTCTATTGAAATGTCACCATCTCTTCCCACCTTGCATACTCAAAACCCCTGCGTAGTTTTGGACTACAAGCCCAATGAGTGTGATGAAGTGTTTTTTCCTCAACCTCCACCCTTCGGTCCCTCTGATCCTCTGAATTGCGAGTTTGTGTGTTCATATATTTGAAAGCTTTCCCTTGATTTTCAAGAGGATAAGGTGTTGGATGTATTTGTTGTTGAGCACAAAAATTGCGATATCATTTGCGGTGAGTATGTGTGGGAGTCAAGAGTCAAAAAAGAATCTGCGATGAAGGATGAGTCTCTTCCTTCTGCACCTGTTTGACACTATCTTGACACTGCCCGTGATTCTATAATTTTGGTTAAATCATGTGATAATCCAGCTTCTGACAATATTAATACTTCCAATCATTCGCAAAATTCATGGAATGCTAGTTTTCCATCTGATTGCAGAAGGGATGAATCTTCTATCACTGATCTTCCCAACCTCTCATCATACCTTTTTGGAAACATAGAGGGTGAAATTTCTCATTGTACATCTTCCCCTCTATACGATTCATCAGATCATGAGGATACCGTTTGCGATCTTGAACTTTCTTATCGTCACTGTTATGACCTTTTCATTGATTCAGCTGGTCACAATTCTGATTTTCCTGTTATTGATTTTTCTGAGCCACCAATATTTGTTGAACTATATTCCGATCAATTGGATATTCCTCAATATATCAGGGCACTTCAGCTTGAGCTAATGGTTATTTTAGGTTCTCATCGCCTTGAGTTTAGTTCCACCTCTGATCAGAAGAGCATTGAATATTTTGCGGATCTTGTAGATTTTAACCCTGTACAAAAATTATCTGCAAACAAATCTTAAAAATAGAAAATAAAAAATAGCCAAAGAATAAAACATAAAACAAATATACACAAATATTTTCCCCTAGATCCCAAATCGGGACTACCAACTTGGTTTTCCATTATATTAAGTTTAGTGTTACAAAACATATATATATACATGCCAAAGCATTCATAAACCCCAATACATTAACCTTGGATTAGAACATAACTGTAGTTCCCTTAACCGGATCTACATAATACAAGGGGCCAAAAAACATCATGCCCCAAAACCATGTGAAAAACCATGCACAAAACCATGGGCGGGTCCACCCATCAAAAAATAGGGTCCAAATTTTTTATTTATTTTATTTAATTATTTATTTATTCCCGGGGGCGCTTCCCCGAACCCTGACAATGGGCGCGTCCACCCCCCCTGTGACCCCCCTGCTGCGCTCGATGCAATGTAAAAGGGGGTCTATCCCCCACCCTACGACCCCCCCGCACGTGCGACTAATCATGGAAAGAATATAACACATACCCAACATATCCTCATCACTCCATTGCACATATTGAAAATCCTTCTGTTTTACAATTTTTGCATCCTCCGTATGTTTTTCACGATCCTATCACTCAATCTTTGGAGGAGTCGTACTTGGTGAGCACTGTGGAGAACAAAAAATTATTTGTTTCTTTATGTTTTCTCGACCTCATAGTTTGAAATTTTTCATGTGTAAGTCTTTGTCTCGCAGTTTGTCAGGACACCATGACACAACAACAGATTGTCTTCCTTGCGTTGTTCGTTCTTACTTTTCCGCGCATTCTTTCAAAGTTCGAATGTTTTTTGTTACATTGCCTTATCTTTCTTGTTATATACTTTACTTTCATATATTTCTTGACATGTATTCGCTCGCCCACGTAGGCCAACCAATGCGCTGATGGCTGCATTGGAAGTATCACTTTACGTGAATTGGCATACTTTCTGCTTAGGTTAGGAGTAGAAGTAGTGTTTTGTTTTCGTTGCTCTTTAATTTGAATTGATTTACGCTCGTTTTTAAGCTCCTTTCCTTTGTTTATTTTTTAGTCTTAGGTTATTTTCTGCACGAGACTATGTTTGGATTCTGAAACAAGCATGGTGAAATTCGAGAGGAAAGTTGTTCTTCTACTAACACTTTGTTTTTTAGCTATTCCCTCTCTTTGTGCGAGTCTTAATTTTTTGTTTTGGTTTATGATACTCAGATGGAAAATACATTCCTTATTAAAGAGATTCATGGTGAAATCATGATGTTTGGGTTTTAACTGGTTCCACCTACTGTAATTGTTTTTTATATATTCGGTTAATCCTTGTCACTCTAATCTATTAGAGTAAGGAGGGGAGGAAAACCTTAACAAGTATGTCAAAGTTGTACATAAAAATACTTCTCTGAAGGAAAAACCTTTTCTACCCTCAATAAGTTGGGATCCTTCTTCCACCCCATGAACTAAATCAATGCCTATGCACTGTTCTTTGAACAAATGAAAACATGAAAAATGAAATAAAGGGCGAAAGAAGAGAAAGGCTTCCTGTGCAGAGAGGTCAAGCAAGCACCTTTGCAGGGGTACTGTCCAGGCTCACTCGCAACGGAGCAATGTTTGTCTTCTGGAAGTGACTCTATTGGGGTGCTGTCCAGGCCTGCTGGCAGTGGAGCAACACCAAAGATGAAAATAAATAAACTTACATTTTATTTTACTTGTGCACTTATATAATCCTCATCACCAATCGAAACAACTCAGCGCGACTTAGCTTCGTTAGTGTTCCACCGATGAAGGGAATGGAAGGGGCTATGTCTTTAACTCATATTATGTGATGAATTTGTGGTAAGTAATTAATTCAAAAATACTTCTAGAAGGGTGAGACCGGTTTTACATGAGATAATATTGATTCAAATAGCTGGAGTTCTACCAGTGTGTCGCCAATGTTGTAGCGGTTACAACCACCCTCCAAAATTTTTCCATTGCTTAGATTTTGGAGCCTAACTTCCCTTCAAAGGATCTTACCTTTCACTTCCATCAGGTATCCATGATTTAACTGATATTTACCTTTCATTTATTCTTGTGTTTACTTTCTCTTCACTTAGCAATTTTTTATAAGGCACAAGCTAACCTCCTGTCTAAGCCTTGTGCAATAGTTTTGGGCCTGCCTCCAGAAACTGCGCAATTCATGGAGCCAATATTGAGCTTGATGTTCAAAATTGCATAGTCATGAATGGTAGCCTAGAATTGAGCTCGGAAATTGTGCAGTCATAACAGGAAACCAAGCACTGAGCCCAAAAACTATAGAATCCTCCACTAAGCTCAGAACCTGTGCAGTTCACTGAGCCGAGATTTGCCAGTTCTCTAAAAAATGCGCAATCGCTCCCGATGATGTGCATGGAGAGTTTTCTCGGAAAAATTAGAAAATAAAAAAGTGAAAAAGCATCCCTAAAATTTAGGAATCTACTTTTAGTAACCCGAAGGAAGCACACTTACTATTTTTGGAAACTTCCACCATGTGTCATTTTTTCCTTGATTTATGGCATGTGCGTCATAACCCCTAATTTATCAAATATATTTAATCGATGCCTCTAAATCCATTTATCTCATTCGATCTTGGAGCTCTAGCATTCCCAAGGAGATCAAGGAACCTTCAGTGCGATTGTCGTCACTTTTTTGGGTGAATTTTTCATTTATCGCTTTTAGTCACTTTTTTTGTCGCTTTTTGTCATTTGGCTTGCATGAGTGTTGTTTTTATTGTTCTTTGTATGCATGTTTCCGTTTTAAATTTCTTTAGCTTGTATAAGTGTTGTTTCAAGTTTTCATTTTCCTTTCACATGTGCCACATCAGTTTCTGCATTTTTGCACCGATGCTCGTCGTTGCGGAAACTGTCCTCACCGATCTCGTTCACTTCTTGTTTGTTTATTTTCTTCATTATTTTATCTTGTTTCATAAAAAAAAATCATCATATTTTCACTCAAGCCTTCACCATCTCTCAGAACTGCTCGTTTTTCACACTTCCCTTGGGAAAATATGCCTTTTCCTTGGCTGGAATTCACTTTTCCGAAATGGGATTTGCAAAATATGGAGGCTCAAGCTTCAAGCTTGGCCTCTGGAACAACACAATGTGCAATATATGCTAGCCATCAATGTGCCAGGCCTCAACCTGTTTCCTTGGCCACTGAGATTGCGCAATGCACACTCTCTCCCAGCTCACTGCCTAGGTTGAACTACGTATTGCGCAATCTCAAGCCATAAGCTTCGACGCTGATTGCTGGGACTACATAGTGTGAAATTTCCCTAGCTAGTCAGACCCTCTTCCCATCAATAATTGTGCAATCCTTCTAGTCAATTGGCTGATGCGCTGCATCACCATATCCTGAAAGTAGGTTTGCTTATAATGATATTTTCTTGTCGTCAATGTATTTTCTGTACTACAGGTACATCAGTTTTTGATGTATATTTTAACCCTGTACATAAATTATCTGCAAAAAAATTCCTAAAAACCTAAAATAAACAATAGCAAGAGCATAAAACATAAAACATAAATACATAGATATTTCCCCCTAGATCTCAAACCGAGACTACCCGCTTGATTTTTCATTATATTCCTTTTAGTGTTACAAAACATATATATACATGCTGAAGCATTCATAAACCCCAATCCCTTAACCCTATATTATAACATAACTGTAGTTCCCTTGTGTTGCATCAGTTTCTGCATTTTTGCACCGATGCTCGTCGTTGCGGAAACTGTCCTCACCGATCTCGTTCACTTCTTGTTTGTATATTTTCTTCATTATTTTATCTTGTTTCATAAAAAAAATTCATCATATTTTCACTCAAGCCTTCACCATCTCTCAGAACTGCTCATTTTTCACACTTCCCTTGGGAAAATCTGCCTTTTCCTTGGCTGGAATTCACTTTTCCGAAATGGGAATTGCAAAATCTGGAGGCTCAAGCTTCAAGCTTGGCCTCTGGAACAACACAATGTGTAGTATAGGCTAGCCATCAATGTGCCAGGCCTCAACCTGTTTCCTTGGCCACTGAGATTGCGCAATGCACACTCTCTCCCAGCTCACTGCCTAGGTTGAACTACGTATTGCGTAATCTCAAGCCATAAGCTTCGACGCTGATTGCTGGGACTACATAGTGTGAAATTTCCCCAGCTAGTCATACCCTCTTCCCATCAATAATTGTGCAATCCTTCTAGTCAATTGGCCGATGCGCTGCATCACCATATCCTGAAAGTAGTTTTGCTTATAATGATATTTGCTTGTCATCAATGTATTTTATGTACTACAGGTACATCAGTTTTTGATGTAGATTTTAACCCTGTACATAAATTATCTGCAAAAAAATTCCTAAAAACGTAAAATAAACAATAGCGAGAGCATAAAACATAAAACATAAATACATAGATATTTCCCCCTAGATCTCAAACCGAGACTACCCGCTTGATTTTCATTATATTCCTTTTAGTGTTACAAAACATATATATACATGCTGAAGCATTCATAAACCCCAATCCCTTAACCCTATATTATAACATAACTGTAGTTCCCTTGGCTGTATCTACAAAATACCATGAGAAGAAAACCATCATGCCCAAAACCATGTGCAAATCCATGCACAAAACCATAGGCGGGTCCGCCCACTTAATATAGGGTCCAAATTTTTTTTTTTGTTATCTGGAGGCGCTTCCCCGGACCCCGTGCAGGGGGGCTACCACCCCCTACAAACCCCCCAACAAGGGGGGATTTCTCCCCCCTGTGACTCCCCTGCTGTGCCCAGTGCAAGTGAAGGGGAGCTTTCGCCCCTCTCTTACCCCCCGCTTCACGCCTGCTTCTAATCGTGGAAAGAATATAACACACACCCAACAATTGAGAATCTCTCCAACAATCACTTTTACAAATGGGATCAAAGAGAGAAACCTCAAAGGAAACCGTTGAAAACAATACCGGGGAAGTGTTTGAATAATTTTTTATTCAATTTCTAGTTTACTCAGACACTTATTTTTTCATAGAGAAAGGATCAAAAATGACATGGCAATAGATCAAAGATGATTTCACAGAGGACTTTTAGGCAAAATCAGAGACGATCGACAGGGGTATCTTAGCATCATGTAGTCAGGGCTTTACAAGGTAGCATGCAAGTATCCAGTCTTCCTATGCACAGATGTGATCAAATGGGTTGTCTCAAACACTGACGTGGAAACCATGACATTGAGCAACATCAACGGGTAGAAGCTTGCTACATCATGGCAGCAGTATTTAAGCATATGTATCATCTTCCTGGGCTAGTGAAGAACATCGAATCACTGTTCTATGCCACTCAAAGCTACACGAGCACAAGAGATATCATAAAGAGCTAGGTGAAGGAGCCATCGAAGTTTATACAAACACCCACCCACATGAACAAGACAAAATCACTCAAGAAATCCTATTAGATTTTGGTCATACTAGCTTGCAAAATCTATGGCCAACCATAAACAAAGACCTTTCATGAGGGGTGGGCTATCTTGTTGAACCAAGTAGTGAATTAGGGGAAGTCATTCAACTGGTCAGATCTATTGGATCATTAGTTGAGATTACATGTGACAAAAGATCCTAATCCACCCAAGGGCGAGAAAACAAACTTCTACATGTATACATACTTATTGGATGCAATCTATGTGCATAATCAGTTCCGTAGCATGAATTGGACATGGGCAACGAGAGACACTGAGATACATATTTATTGCAAGAAACTCTCGGATTTTAGTCATCGTGAAGTCATGGAGAAACTTAATGATCACTTCATTGTCCCTCTTTACAGACTCATCTTTCAGGGGGACCCACCTTTCATGTTAGGAGCAGCTATCGAGGAGATATTAGAGATTGTAGATTAGTTCTCCTTACGAGATGGAAAAATGATTAGAGTATTTGGCGGGCATAATTCACCACATATTTTATCGAGATATGCCACTGACAAACTTGTCATGCAAGAGGTATCTTATCATATCTCCATAGGATTGTCAGCAACCCTGCATAGGGCGAAGAAGGCGCCATGATCAACTTTTCCTTTGCAGGTCGGATTATACGTGATTAAGAATCTCAAGTTTGCAGATGCAAAAGGGAAATCCATAGTTAGATTTGATTTCGACACAAAGAGTTACAATCCGTATGATCCGAGGGGAATTTTCAAATACCACTGTGCGAGAATTTATTTCAACTGGTCCAATGGTATATATCAATGGTCGAAGGAGGAACCATCAAAGAAATATTATAACTCCTCCCAACCTCATGAGCTGATTAATATGATTGGGACTTCTCAAGTTGTTCCAGAGGTGACAACAGTTCCAGAAGAAGCACTAACAATAGGCAGCGGTTCGGTGCGCAACAAAGGAAATAGGAAGGTAGCTGACAATGTAGAAGAGGAAAAAAGTTGGAAAATGAAAGAAGATCATATCACTGAGAAATTATATTTGGAAATCAAAGAAAAGAGGGGACAAAGGCAACAAAGAGAAGAGCGAAAAGAGATAATAAAATCTTGGAAGAATCAGTGCAAATAGCATAGAGAGAAAAACAAGAGTTGAAGGAGGAACGAGAGCTTAGAAGAAGAGAACAAGAGGGGAGATATAACTAAGAAGAGGAAAAAATTCAAGGTGCCACAGAAGAAGAGAAGGCACCTATATAGGTTGAAGAATAGATATAGGACCAACCGACAACAAAAGGAGTGAGCTAACAGATGTAGGAACGAGAGTTTGTTCAAGATCTTGAATAATTGATTGAAGTTGTTGACATGGAAGTGGGACTAGAGCCGCAAGATGAGGATGTGGAATTGATGCCCATCACACTTTAGGCCATATTTCAGACTCCACCACATTCAACCACAAATAAATCCCTGAGTGAGGAAGGGGAAGTAGTTTCCCTTGATGATGATCCGGTCATGGATGTGTACAATCTATCATTTGATGAAATGCAGAAGAATATTGTACAAGCGCGAAGAAAGAACTTCCCAGATGATCATGCATCACCTGCATTCATGAGAGAGAGGGTAATCATGGAAAACACCAACAAGAATCCAAATGTAATTGCCAACTCTAGCTGGGCTTCGCAGGAGCAACCAAATCTAACACCCAGTGCTTGGTGGCTGAGAATAAGAAATTGGCGCGAAACATACATGGACTTTGACAAGAGAATGAACAAATCTGGGGAGCAACGTAGGATGCAGTTTCCACAAAGGTCTACTGTGAGGATATAAGAGTAGCAATAATTACTGAATTATCCACACTTGGAGACACTATGCAGGACCTTTATGAGGAGTTGGTGACCATACATAAGGTATTTTTCCACTTACATGACTTGCAAATGCAAAGCAGAGAGTTCATCAGGATCTTTAAGAATATACAAACTGCCATCTTCGTCGTACATGAGTGGACAATGCGATACAAGGCCACACCACTTACACTGGTGAAGAAGATGAAGCCACATACATAGTTAGACAAAGCCAAAGTTCAAATGCTGATCCAGAACAACAATAATCTCGCCTCATTCATCAGAAACATTCAGGTCGCATATGTACAAATATACAATAGTTTGGATTTCATGGTGAGAACCCCCTTGGATCCCATCAGATTGTACACTTCAGGTTGCATATGTACATATATACAATAGTTTGGATTTCATGGTGAGAACCCCCTCTGTTGAAGAGGTAAATCCCCTCTGTGGACAGAGGCGATCCCTACTAGCCCAGATCGGGTCTAGAAACAATCAAACATGCTACAGTGTAGGTTCCTAATTGAAAATAAACCGACTTGCGATGAAGGCTTACCTGGAATCCAACGCTGTCGTTTGTAGAAGAGGTGGTGCTCCCGTTCCTTTGCCCTGGCAGATCAAAATCCTCACGATCTCCGTGATCGGACAGCTGCACATGCAATAAACAACACAAACGCAAGCATAAAATCCAGTATATACAACTATATGTCAGTCGAAGAGGACATAACTCATGAACATAATCAAGAACAAGAGTGGAACCATAACCAATAGTCGCTTATCATTAATGAGTCAAAAGAAGAATACAACCATAGCTTCGACGCAGCACTCTCTTTGGCGGGTTGTCAGCAAAACATGTCTCGATAAAGCCTGTCAAGGATGGGACAAGCCTCTCTCTCTGGATACTTGACAATAGTCTCCTTGCTTGGATTTGGCCTTAAGGGAATCAAGAAGGCTCTTGCAGCATAAGGATATGAAAGCTCTTGGGAACTTGGAGATTAGCTTGCCATGGAGATGAGCAAGCTTTTATAGAAGGAGGAAGGGGAGTTGGGATCCCTATAATTATGGGATTGGTCCTATCATCAAGGAAGCTTCCATGAGAGGTGGAAAACCACTTCCTCTCTATGGAAATCCGTATCCAAACCTCCCAACTCAAGATAGATATCAGTCCAGGAATTGGTTAGGATGAAACATCCGCCATTTATTTTTAAAAAACACCTCTTAATATGGTTGGCTCGGGTGCGGCTCTATGACAGAGCGCCAATTGGCGCGCCCTCTTTGGAGGATTTTCCCCCTTTGGCGCGAGGGCTGAACTGTGGAACCGCACCAATGGAAAAAGATCTATTTTTAGGGTTTTTGGCAGGGAGATGTCTTCAGGGCAATGAAAGATCTTGTTCAAAGGGATGTCATGAAAGTGATTTCAAGTTTGTCACTGCTTCACAGGTCACAGAATGAGCCCTCCAATGTGCGAGATGGGGATTCCAGGGACGGTGACAAATTACTGTGTAAAAGATGCCCCCTAAAGCATGAGGCCCGAGAGAGAGAGAGGGGTGAAATGCTTTACGAGAACATGTCCAACTGAAAACTTTGCCGTCGGAAAACCTGCGTGGAGAAATACAACTGATATCTCAGATACATGATATATATGTGGTATGGGCGCAACCATCCATAACAGAGTATACAATAATACAAATCCAAGGCATGGACGCATCCATCCAGTCAGTGAGTCATGTAAACAATCATAATAATCCACAAAATCGCAGCCTGGATTCTAAACAGGTGAAATCCAGGGTCTTGCGCTCCATCTTGACCCGAACAAAGTACAAGTTCAAGCATGCGAATATGTGAGCTGAAGTCGAACATGCAAGAACATCTTCTGATTACCAGCCAATGATGGAAGCTGTTAACAGATGCCAGAGGTACCACCATTAATGCCAATGGTCCTCAAGGTACTACAGGTACAATCTACGGCATGTGAATCAATGAGCTGACGTTGAACACCCGTAGAATCACTCGATCAGAGGCCAATGATGAAAACCTTGCGTCGAATGCGAAGAACCTGCCATTGAGGCATGCAGGCTCCAAGGTACCAAAAGAGAGTCTCTAGATTAGCTTCCTGGATATTGAGCTGGAGTCGACAGGGAGTGACCTTGATCGAAGGTGGGACATAGTGTTTCCCACATCATCGACACGAGACAGAGGGACATAATGTTTTGTGAATCATGATCAGATGAGAATCAGAGGAAGGTTGGTACTTGCAGAGGTCAACTTCTCTTGAACATATTGGCGGCACGACAGTGGACTTGGCAACATTTGACATCAAAAGATCAGAGGTCATAGTGACGAGGCAAAGAGCAGATGAGAGGTCAAAGGGGATCACCCAAACCCACGGAGGTAAGTGGAAAATGAGATGAGATGTCCCCAACCCGACACGAATGAAAACAAGCGCCATGTTCAAGAGCGACATACTGCCGACACGACAATGATGTTGGTTCCATTTTTCCCCACCATTTCTGGTGAGTACCTCTTTATTTTTACACAATCTTGAAGAGGATACCATATGCTTGTCATATAAATCCATCCTTCGGACGAATCCATCCTAGTACATTTAATGAGCCCTAGGAAGGAGCGACTCGAATAACGTCATTATGACTGAATCCAATGTCATCAAGGTTTAACGAGTCTGACAAAGGAAGAAATCGACGTCTTTTCATGTTTAGAGAGTTTGAAAAGACAGCAAAAAAGTAAACACCAATGGTCCCTTTTCGTAAATAGTTCCTCAGAGCCGAAAAGGTAGAAAACTATGTCTGAGAAAACCTCCTAGTCATGATAGGCTAGGGTATTCCTTTTTCGTAAATAATCTATCCCAGCCCGAAAAAGGGGTAAATGTATACTGGGTAGATGTCATTTCGTGACCACTTTAACGAGATCGAAACGACAAGGGACTCGACAATATTTTCAGTTTTCAAGAGTCAGAAAAGAGCTGAAAGATGACTCCTCCTAGAGGAATGAGTGGTATAAAGGGTAGCAACTGGTTCCGGTAATGGTGGAACTGCTCAAAACATGATAAAATTCAAGAGGCTGGCTAACAAGACCACTCATCGCAGCGGTTCCTTAGGAATGGGTAAAACAACCAAGTGAAAGCATATGATCGACCCAACAGATAATGACGATGGAGTGAGAAAACCAAGGCTCATCTGGAAAAAATAGGCTGATAAAATGACAATCACAAGAGGTAAAATGGGAATGGTTTCATTTTTACACAAGCTTGAAATCAGGAAACTCTGCTTGAAGTTGGTTTCATTTTTACACGAGCTTGAAACAAAGATAAACTATGCTTGAAACCGGTTTCATTTTTACACAAGCTTGAAACGGAAACAAACTATGCTTGAAAAAGTAAGCATGCCCCCATCATGGTGACTCAATTCGAGGTACATGCCCCCCAAGCTTCAATCCATATGAAAGGAAGATGGAGTGAAGGTTCAAGTTACAAGATCAAGAGAAAGACTCGACTAGGATTTTACGAGATCTGATCAAAGACTCGAATTGAACAAGAATGTGTTTCATTATTTTAACGAGGTTGACACATTAAAAGAACTATCCTTAGGACACCTTGTTTCATTTTTTAAGGAGCTTGACACAAGACAAGGAACTCTGCTCTGACCACCTTGTTTCATTTTTTAAGGAGCTTGACGCAAGGAAACGAACCATGCTCCGACAGACTACTCGTCATGATGAACAAGAAATCATGGCTTCCAAGAGTCCCGCACTAGGTGGGAGAACGAAATCTTGGAAATCAGGACCCAACGCCCCCAGTACACTATGCACGACGGCATCGTCACTGAGTGCGGGCACAAGGTAGGTAGCCACATAGTTGACCTGTGGTGGGGCAGATACAACGGGTGGATAAAAACTAGGAAGGGATGATGGTGGGCCAGTTGCCACATCAGGACCAAAGAATGAAAGTTGATCAGTGGTCACGATCCGTCCTTCATGTGGAAAACAAGCCACACGAAAAAGGGAGGAGTCGAGCGCTCCCATGGCATAGGTGTAATCGTGCCCCAGGAGCAGATTAAAATCCAAGGGGCCTGGAACGACCATCACATCCATATGGACGGTTTTACCTCCCAAAGTAACGGGTAACCTTGGAAGGATCCCTAAAGGTTGACTCGTTCTTCTATTGAATGTCAACAGATTCTGCGTAACGGGCACGAGCGGTGGAGAACCGAAAGCTTGCGAGGTAGTTGAGTATAGAATACTAACAGAGGCGCCTTCATCTATAATGGTGCTAGGTACGGCTAGACCAAGAGCCTGTATTGTGATCTCGAAAGGCACATAAGACGGAAGGTGGAATCCTGCAAATCGACTCCAATCAAAGGAAGCGACCAAACTACTCGGAGGGGCTACCATCGAACGGAGAAGGTCTTCCCCTGGTGTTATGGAAACAGGAGCCTCCTCCATGACCTCCATCTCGAAGGCGGGAGGAGTATCCTCCGGAACCTCCATCACGAGAGGTGGAGGAGTTGCTTGTTGAGGTATAGGGACAGGAGAATCTTTCTCCAAGTCCGAAGAATCTGAGGAAACCAGAAGAACACGAGGGATGTGAGACCCACTCTCGACAGAAAAGACCTGGTGCACCGCAGATGGGGCCAACTCAACCGATCCCACGACCAATGGCTGGTCATGGACGGATTATTGAATTCGAATTTCTGAGGGAGTGGGATCGACCAAAGATGATTTTTGACCAATCGTATCATCAGTAGGTGGAAGACTCAAAGATAGCTGTTTATAACCAGCTGGGAGGCATGGTGTGGAAACAGTTGGGCTGTCCAAAACTCGCTTGGCTTCATCCATATAAGGAAAAAGGTGAATGGCATGGTGCCCTTCACACAAATTCTAGGGATTGGTGATCTTACCCTGTTTCTTATGAGCCTTATCAGCACCAGTTGAAAATGTGCCCCCAACCTGGCTCCCGAAAGTCAAAGGCAACGGCGGACGGCCGTTGGACCATGCTTCAAGCACCTTGGGAATGCGAGGGCAGTCTCGAAGAAGATGGTCTCCCGTGCACAACATGTAGGGGAACTTGAATTTCCGTGGAGGGTTGGAAGGTATATGAAGAGGAGATGTTTCAGAAACAGAATTGGCAGCTTTAGCTTCTCTTTTATTGGACTTCTTCTTCTTTGTCTTCTTCTTCCTCTTCTTAGCCACCTGGTTACTCGAATCCAGACTTTGACCAGGCAAAGTAGAAGAGGGGGACGCAGAAACAGGCGAAGAAGGGCAGAGGTCCACCTTGGAATCAACATGACATTGTTCAGGTGGAGGAACTGATTGAACAGTAGCTGAGACATTTGGAACCACAGAGGTTGAAAACAACCAAACAGGCAACCCAACAGTTAACCCAGGAAGGGACAACGTCGCCATGTAAGGGGCACCAACATTTCCAAAAGGAGGAAACAGACCAGGATTCCCATCGGAGGGGATTCCTTGGTTGGTAAACTCGAAAAAGTTTCCATCAAAACCAAAACCACACACTGGCTGAAAAAGAGTCAAGACACACAATCAAATGACCAACAAGCGTAATATAACAAGGCGTGTGATCGTGGGTGATTAATTTTACCACATTGAAAACAAGAAACTTCACCGCGCCATGTTTTAAGAGTCAAGAAACAAATAAAAGGTGACTCTATCTCTTTCATATTTGACACAAGCGTGAAAGGACAAGCGCTGGTGATCCTTTTGAATTTATGGAGTCGAATAGATCAAATGACTACCTTCGTGAATACTTCAAAGTAAAAAGGGTGTACCAAATAACCCGTGACCGGCAATATACACCTTGGTTTCAATAATGAAAGAGAAATCAACCAAGGACTTTCCGTACGTGCAGAAATTCCCCGAATGCCGTGTCTAGTGTATCACGCGGCATAGGGCGGCGTACCGGCTTCCTATGGATAAAGGATTGAAACCTATTTGGGTCTCCCCTTTATATACGCGACAAAGCACGGGGAGCACAAGTCATATCTAGTGCCGGTTTAAAGCCACATAACGGATTAAAATGACTAGGTTTTAAGACGCCGGAACACATCTCTAGCCTAGACCTCTAATTGTGTTTCGTTAGATTTCAATGCTGCCTTAGTGTAAGTTGAGTAAATTTTAAAGTTTATCTTCAATTACATTTCAATTTTCAGGCCCTAACGAATGTGATGTCTCAAAAATCTCCTAAATGCAAAATTACATGCCACAGTATATCATTTCGTTCGATGAAATCTAGCTACAGAAGAGTTAAGAGCTTTTTACACAAACAAAATGATCGGAAGACAACCAATGATATCTCTAATGCAGCTAATGAAACTAAAAACTTTTCTTTCAAAGTCACTAATTACTAATAACACCGAAAAGATTTTAATTTTCACTAATCAATCAAAAGCAAAAGAGATTTTTTAATTTTCAATGTTTGAGAGCTAGATGCACTAAACAAACCGAAAACAAATGAGAAGCAATTTGAGAAATGATAATAAGAGAGCGAAACAAGCAGATTTCACTCAATGGCACAAACAATCAGATTTCAAATCGACCAAAACTCTCTCAAAACCAAGAAAAGTCCCAAAGACACTAATGAGCTGTGTAATCTAGGCCCAAAATGAAGCAAAGCGAAATTCGAATGAAAATGAAATCAATCACTCAAAAAGCGCATTAAAATGATAGAAAACTGTCAAACGAATGCAAGGAAGAAATCCCAAAGCCGACTGAACGAACGAAAACCAAAAAAATCCCAAGGGAGGCTCGACTCACAAAAGCACCCAGATGCCCTAGGGCTCAAATGCAAAATCTAAAGAAATAGGCAAACAACCAAAGGATGGAGGTTACAATCAGTCAAACTAGACTCCAGTGCACTAAAACAGTCGAAAAAACAAAATCAAAATCACAAGTCAGTCCCAGAAAGCATGAAACACAACAAACCCTAATAGCTCACAGGATTGGCGCGACTGTGAGCTTGAAATTATTGCCAGAAAGGCAATGGCGCGGGTGATACACAAGCAACCTGCGCTAATGGGGGAGACTGTCACACTGAAAAGCACGCCAGCCGAGTTTACTATGGGAAAATGAAAAACAAGCAATCTCAGACATAGACAAGTGATGACAAGGCTAAAACAAAGCCAAACAAACAGAAAAACCAGTCCAAAGAGCTGACCAAGCAAGCAAGGCCAAGAAATTGACCGAAAAGAGAAGACAATACTCCAAGTTGTTCAGTCCATAAAAAAAACCGGAGATTGACTGAAGCAGCGTTGATCTACTCCACTAATGCAGAGAAAAAGAGTTTCGAAGGTTATCTGGCTGTACTTCAGGCTCCGTCTATAGCTTACAAATCAAACAACAAGCTGAGTCCCCAGCGGAGTCGCCAAATTGTTGAAGAGGTAAATCCCCTCTGCGGATGGAGGCGATCCCTACTAGCCCAGATCGGGTCTAGAAACAATCAAACACGCTACAGTGCAGGTTCCTAATTGAAAATAAACTGACTTGCGATGAAGGCTTACCTGGAATCCAACGCTGTCGTTTGTAGAAGAGGTGGTGCTCCCGTTCCTTTGCCCTGGCAGATCACAATCCTCACGATCTCCGTGATCGGACACCTGCACATGCAAGAAACAACACAAATGCAAGCATAAAATCTAGTATATACAACTATATGTCAGTCGAAGAGGACATAACTCATGAACATAATCAAGAACAAGAGTGGAACCATAACCAATAGTCGCTTATCATTAATGAGTCAAAAGAAGAATACAACCATAGCTTCGACGCAGCATTCTCCTTTGGTGGGTTGTCAGCAAAACATGTCTCGATAAAGCTTGTCAAGGATGGGACAAGCCTCTCTCTCCAGATACTTGACAATAGTCTCCTTTCTTGGATTTGGCCTTAAGGGAATCAAGAAGGCTCTTGTAGCATAGGGATGTGAAAGCTCTTGGGAACTTGAAGACTAGCTTGCAATGGAGATGGGCAAGCTTTTATAGATGGAGGAAGGAGAGTTGGGATCCCTATAATTATGGGATTGGCCCTATCATCAAGGAAGCTTCCATGAGAGGTGGCAAACCACTTCCTCTCTATGGAAATCCGTAGCCAAACCTCCCAACTCAAGATAGATATCAGTCCAGGAATTGGTTAGGACGAAACATCCACCATTTATTTTTAAAAAACACCTCTTAATATGGTTGGCGTGGGTGCGGCTCTATGACAGAGCGCCAATTGGCGTGCCCTCTTTGGAGGATTTTCCCCCTTGGCGCGAGGGCTGAACTGTGGAACCGCGCCAATGGAAAAAGAGCTATTTTTAGGGTTTTTGGCAGGGAGATGTCTTCAGGGCAATGAAAGCTCTTGTTCAGAGGGATGTCATGAAAGTGATTTCAAGTTTGTCACTGCTTCACAGGTCATGGAATGAGCCCTCCAATGTGCGGGACGGGGATTGCAGGGATGGTGACAAATTACTGTGTAACACCCTCGGATCCCATCAGTTGGTACACTCATCGAGACTAAACACAAATAGCAAGTCCAACAGGAGATTGATCAGTACCTAAAGCAGCTAGAGAATATGGTCACCTGGAAGGACATGGAGATCAATAGATAGAATTTGCATACCTACATTAGTGGCTCGGTTCAGATAAAAAAACCTTATTTGATGGAAAAATTTCGCAATGATGGGCATTGCCTGGCACCTATCAAGACATCTCAGTATAACAATTTCATATGTTATTGGTTTAGCAAAAAGGCATTATTTTTTAGTTGATTTTCTATACAAAGTTGATAGGATTTGAAAATAATTGGAGTTAAAAACATAACTAATAAATGGTAATAAGATAAAAGAAATGGAAGTACCTTTGTAGGAATGAGATTAATCCATAGGGTGTAGATATTGTGTGCATTGGCCTTGTAAATTTTGTAGGGAACTTGGTGGAAAGATTTTAAACTCAGTTACATAAAATATTGCGGTGGTACTTGCTATCCAAAACACCAATGAAAAATATGTTGTTTCTTAGTTTAGGCTGACATAAATAGTTGTGTGGTGTCATTATGTACAATGGTCTGCTAATACTTGAAAATGGCTCATCCAACTTAATATTTAAATTTTTGCTAGTTCAATTTAAATAATATGTAGTTTAAGATATATACTAAAATTTACAATATATACAATTTAATTAAATAACATATTTCACTATGTAATATTTGCTTATATGGCATGATAAAATGTGCTATCCGCATAAGGTAACTCCCTCTATTTATATTTGTCCCTCATTTTGGACTTATCACAAAACAAAATCCATCACATACCAAGATAATGAACTCATCATCCTCATGTACCTCAACAAAAATATACCATGGATTGATAATATTGAAATCTAGTTTTTCAGCTTTTGCATAATATACATGCCACTCTTCATCTATGACACAAGCCTTCAATGATAAATTGCAAAAATAGTTTTCTAGGAGCTATACTTGTAGAAATAAGTATGGGGAAATGGTTGAGCCTTAGGGAAAATGAATATCCTTGGTTGTATATGCAATTATGGGTTGTCAAACACAGACAAGTTGCATGCTTCAACAGTGAAGGGATGAAATGTAGAAGTTGAGTAGGACCACATGTTTTGATGATGTTTTTTAATGGATCGAAAAAGAGACTAAATTCTGAGAGCATACAAGAATCAATGGTAATTTTTCTTCAAGGATATAACCATTATACACAAAGATGTAGCATAAATAAAAATTCATTTCATTAATATCAAATAATTGAAATATACTTACATACAAAATGGAAATAAACTAGTTCGGGCGATGGTAGCTTATCTCTGAGAAGATACGTGGCAGATACATGCCTCTCAATTGTGTTACAATGAGGCTCAAAGGCCTATTTATTATTGAGAAATAATGGAAAACCCTAAAAATCCAAAAACTTAACCCTAGGAGATGAAGCACCAAAACCATGGGCCCCATTGGGGTAAATATGTACATCAAATTCCCGAGGTCGTAACTTTGGAATATGATCTCCATTTGACGCGTACGATATCTTGTTAGAAATATCTATACGAGGACTATAAATTTTGACTATAGGTTCGAGTCAAAGACTCACATTTTCCATTTTTCCAAAAAAACATTGTTTATGTCCGCCTCAAAATGACTCTTGAAGTTCAGGACCCGAAAAACTGCCAAAAATAGTGAACTGTGCTACAATTAAGGAAGCTAAAATTGTGCTACAACCAAGGAAACTGGAAGAAAAAATCGTGGGGGTCCAAGTGGAATAGGTGGGTGGCCACCAATATCCACCTGGACCACTAGGGATCATGCAATACCCAAGCATGCATGAGGTCTAGTGCAACCTATTTTAATAATTTATTCTATTTAACATTTTTTATTTATTTTGTTTTATTTTATATTTCGCAAATATCCATTAATAATATATCTTTTACTCTCTCTCTTTCTCTATAATTTTATTTAATCTAATATCTTATTTATAGAATATAGGATATAATATTTTATATCCTTAATATTATATTACTGTAATTGGAAGATACTAAAACGAAATGGGATTGATTATTTCGAGTATTATCATAGACCTTTTGTAGAGGAGGCACATGCAAATGTTGATCATAGATGATGTTTTCCTAAAATTTTTATATACACAAATTTTGTTATGGATAGTACAATGCATATGATAAACTTTATAAACAATTTATGAATTGTTTTTTTTTTTTAATTTTGTATGGTGATGACATATATAGACTTTATTATATGATGATGGTTTATAATTCAACAACTATTTTTTATTTTCTTTTAGTGCACCTACAACATGTAATTTTCATATTTACTTAATGGAAAATACAAAATTTCCTTAGGAAACAAATTATATTAATATTTAAATAATGAAAACTAATAATATTATCCTTTCCTTTCTAAATATTACCATTTATTTATGCTTTAGGTTTTTTTTTAAAGTACATTATTTATTTTATTGTTTATATTAGATTATATTTTTTTTAGAGGGAAAAAAGTCGTAATTTTATTCAACTTGAATACAAGTAACAAAATTAAATTTTGTATATACTAAAAGAGTTCAGAAAGATAGCCTCTCGACTTACGAACAATATAAGGGAAGACAATAAACACGCACAATAAAACCAAAGTTAAGTGTGATAAAATTCACTTAACTTCTCCTTTTTGCCTTTCTTTTTTTGGAATTTTTACCAAACTCCTTGGTTGGGGTCAATTAGAACCATTTCCAATTCATTTGTTTATGTTAGAGGTGGGTTTTATTTGTCTAAGTTTTCTAAGACATGAGCTCTTTTTTGAATCTTCCATCCCCTTTTCTAAAAGAGCCTCATATTTATGTTGATATGACATAGACTGGATCTATTTTATTTCAGTGTCATTTTGGTCATGGGAATTGACTCCATTCTATGCTTGTGCGGCGAATTTTTCTTGACTTGGGGTGACCTCCATAGTTTCCTCTTCTTCTACTTTTCGCATGTAGGGATTTTAGGTCTGTCAACATTTTTTTTTGTGTACCTTCCCCTTTTCCTTCATTGGAATCTTTTTTGCCTATCGACACGTGTCCTACAAATGTCTTGTTTGGAAGCATGTTTGGCATATGAATGCCATATTCTCATGGTATAATAATTGGTTCCCCTCAACATTTTTGTGTTTCATTTATATTTTATCAGGCAGACATTTTCTAAGTTCTATGTCAACACAAATTCTGGAAAAGGAGAATAAACCCTTCCTTGATATTTCAAGGTCCATCTTTTTGTATTTTCCTAAAGTGTTTCAAATTTACTCTAGGACTATATGGTGCAAGAATGGAGGGGGAGATTTGGTAGTCTCACCCAAACCGAAAATGTTGAGACCGCCATGTTTGTGGCATCAAAATTTGGGAACCATGGGGTGGTAAAGACCCCAACTCTACCCTTAACCCAGGGCCCATCATTCAAACCATTATCCAACTCTTTTTGTTTGTCAACTTTTACAATAAATAAGCTTTTGGAACTTAAATAGATGTCACAATTTGGGGTCTAGGTAGAAAATACCCACTGATGTAGAGCATCTGATCTAGGCCAAAATCCTTTGAACTTACAAATAATAGCCTTGTATTGAAGAGAGGAAAACATGAGTTTTCCTCTGGATGATTCACCTCCATGGTTGGTGATTGTTTCATTTGTTCTATAATGTATGGTCCTGGGTTGAATTGAAGTTGGTCTAATGGGTTGATTAAATTCCCTTCCATTACATCTTTGAAAGAAGCAAATCTGTTATGAAACCAACTCCAAAAATAGAAGAAAAGAGAGATCAGCACCTTAGAATCATCCACTTCGAGGGGGAAACCCCCTTTACATTACATAAATTAACAATTCTTTGATGATACAAATGATAAAACCTCCTTTCTATATATAGGAGTCCATGGGGTCATGATATAATCCTAGCCAACCTAAAAATAATAATATAAGGGCACAACAATAACAATAGTGGCTTTTATGGGGCACAATAATTACAATATGGGGGCTACAGGGGTACAACAATAGCAATAAGGGGGATACACTAACAAAACTAAGGGACTAAACTAGTAATGTAAGGACCTAACATGCCCCTCTCCTTCAAAAAGTGTTGTCCTCAATGCTTGAGTAGCTCTAGCTGATTCTGTATAAAATTCTCATTTTCCCATGTGGAATTTTCAGTGGTAAGTTCTTCCATTTGATGAGATACTCTGAAATTGATCGATTTCGTAACTGTAGAGTTCTTGTTTCCATGAATTATTTAGGTTCAAATATGATTCTTCTTTCCTCATCAAGTTCTGGAAATATTGTTTGAACTGGAAGTTTGTCACCTATAACCTTCTTTAAGCATGAAACATGGAAAACTGGGTGCAATCAAGAAGAAGCAGGGAGCTCCAATTTGTATGCCATAGTACCAATCTTTGGCAAAACCTTGTAAGGAACATAGTAATTTGGCAAGGATTTTTCCTAATGATGGGTCTTGTTCTAGACCTGAAACATAGACGCAAAAATGCACACTGTGGAGATTTCGAATTCAGCTACTCAAAACTCACACCACATAAATCTGAAATTTATTATCCTTCTTAGCTTGCTTGATGGACATTTGTTTGTATGGTTGTGGCCGTAAAAATACGCAGTCTCCTAAATCAAAACTTCTCTCACTGCGATGTTGATTTGCGTGTTGTTTGATTCAATTTTGTGCCAAATTTAGGTTATCATTTAAGAGTTGGAGAACTTGTTGTTGATGCTATATGTGATCTTCCACTGGTTGAACCTTAGAATTTTCTCTTAAAGATGATGTGATGGACGGTGGATGAAATCCACAAAGTGCCATAAATGGGGTCATTTTTGCTGCAGTATGGAAGGAAGTGTTATACCACCATTCAACCAGACGTAACTACTTGACCCATTGTGTTTGTTTATCAAATTCAAAACAACGAATATATCCTTCCAAACATTTGTTCACTATCTAAGTTTTTCCATCAGATTGAGGATGATAAGTTGAGCTATGAGCTAGTTGAGTACATAAATAAGAAAATAATTCCATCTAAAATTTCCAGTAAAAATGGATCTTTGTCGCTTACAATAATCTTTGGGTTTGCATGTAGCTTTTGAATTGTTTCCATAAATGCAGTAGCAACTGTACTTGCTTTAAATGGATGAGATAATGCACAAAAGTGTGCATACTTGGTAAGTCTATCAACTACCATGATGATGGCACTATTCCATATTTATAGATGTGAGTGGTAGGCTTCCTTGTTGCCATAATTTTACATTCAATTTTTCTTGCCAACCTAAATGCCTTCTCCAATGAATCAGGTTCCCAAAGGTGAACCTCATGTTGGATGTTATCCTTTAAAGTACCTATGAGAACATCAATCCTGTGTTCCTATGGAATATCAGTTACCCTTATATTCAATTTTTAGAATTCCTCAATGTGCTCCACCACTGAACCTTTTTGTTTGAGATTTATCAATTGGCTAAAGAAGGTGTTTCTCTTTGTATCCTCATAATGTGCTATCATTTCCTCCGTAAAAATTGACCAAGTGAATTTTTTTTTACGAGAGAAAAGCCATCGATACCATACAAATGTATTTTGTTCTAAATATAAAGTTGCAATGTATACATTTTGTGTGTTTTTCACATTATTGAGATCAAAATATTGCTCCATCTGTAGTATCCACGTTACGAGATCCTTTCCATCCTCATATCTATGTTTGGAATATGGTGGGTCTTCAATCCAACATTAGAGTTTATGAAATCACGATTAACATTTATTTTCTTCTCAACATGAGTTTCCTCTACTATATTTTCGCCATTAGGAATCATTTCTTGTATCAACTTTATCAAACCTTCCATGATCATTCTTCATGTCTTCCATTTTTTATTCCATGTCATCCATCTTAGCTTCCATTCCATTCTTCAAACCATCCATCTTAGCTTCCATGCCTTCAAACCATCCATCTTAGCTACCATGCCTTTCTTCAAAACTTTCATTTCATTTTTTGTTTCACTTTGTGAGAGCGAAAGTTGTTGCAATTGCTTTTGTAATTTTGATATATCATGTTGCACTTATTCCTCTTAATGAGTCATAATAGAGCCTTCTAAGGGATTAATGGTTGTTTAATTATTTTTAAGGGGAATTTTAGAACCAAAAACTGATATCTATGTTTCAATATTCCCTCGGAATCACTTCAAACTCATTTTTCAAACAAGAGTTATGCAATTTGAAAAATTAATACACACTTCTTTCTTGCTTTTGAGTAGCTCGATATTGAAACTGATGTATCTCTGTAATTTCCGATCCTCTAGATTTTATCTTCAGTCCTTTAGTAGCCCTTTGAATCTTCTTTCCAATGCCATAGGTCTGACCTGGTTTGGATTCTTCAAGGCAAAGTTATGCCCAATCTCCCACAATAACCTAATTATGGACTGGTTTAGTAGAGTGAACTCGTATGACATGCCATGTGTTACTGTTTCCTCCTTCGGCTCTGAAATTGATACACATGAAACTATAGTCTGTGTAATTTTGCCACCTTTTACAAACTTCCAATCTGATGCTCAGAGAGAGAGTTATGACGCTTTTCCCAAGGTCACCTCTTTGAGATGAAATTCAGGAGCCTTCAAAAACCCTAACTTCCATAGATTATATCTCGAAAAATATTGCGAACCAAGATCTGAAATTTTTACATGAAGTTCCTCAGGATTTCTTTTTAATTTTAGTGTCTGAACATTCATAGAAAAAAGTTATAGAAAAAATTCCATGATGACCTGTTTGAAGCAACGAAACCCTAGAATCAAAAGCTCTGATACCAAATGTTATGAAACTAGCTCCAAAAAATAGAAGAAAAGAGAGATCAAAACCTTAGAAATTAGCCACTTTGAGGGGGAAAAATCCTTTACTTTACATAAATGAAAAATTCTTGCATGATACAAATGACAAAACCTCCTTTCTATATATAGGGCACAACCATATAATCCTAGCCGACCTAACAATAATAATGTAAGGGCACAACAATAACAACAATGGCTTTTATGGGGCACAATAATAACAATATGGGGGCTATAGGGGTACAACAATTAAAATAAGAGGTCTACTCTAACAACAATAAGGGACTACACTAGTAATATAGGGACCTTATAACAAGATTTGTTAGGGTTTTTGACACCTAGATCTCTTCCACATAATCTTAGGTTCAAAATAATGGTAGAGTTCCTCAAAATGCAATAGTCCTTCTTCTAGAAGGGATCATGGAGCACCTTCCCTTCGAAAGGTAGGCTTTGAGATTTTGCAGGGATGCCCAACCTTTTTTAACAATGCCTTGATTCAAGGTTTCCACCATGACTAAGATCTGAATCTAGAAAAGAGTGGTCTTCCCATTAATGTTTTTGATAAAAATATGGAAGGATTCTTGTGTTTCAACTACTTGTATATTGTCCATACCATATTTGTAAATGCCATAGGGAACTCCTTGTAATTAAAAAATACAAAAAAGCGTATGTGAAATGAGCACCACAAACCCCAAGGCCATCTGGGCCAAGCATAGAGAAGTGCCCTGAGTGTGAAGGAAACAAAGTTATGCTTTCAACCCAAATGGGCATGCCTTCCATAGGCATCTCAAATGATGTGCCCCTACCAAGAAAACTTCGAATCCATTTTTTTTGTCTTTGTGTCAAGGAAGAAACGTCGCTTCGATCATCGTCAAGAGGAGTTTCCACTGGACAAAGTCTCTTGTTGTTGACACAAACCACAAACATACTACAATGAGGAAACAACCCTTTCCCAGAAAAATAATCGGAATAAAAAGGGAACTTCATCACCATTGTTTGATACTCCTCCAATGTGAGTCTTCAGATCATATCAAATTGCAACGCCTGTTGGGAAGATGCAACAGGAAAAAACCCTACAACCTCATGTAGGATCCATTTTTCTCTCTCTCGGTATCAAAATCCATATTATCATAGATTATATTCTATATAACATACTATATTAATTAATATTAAATATAATTATCATATTATACTGAATCATATTATATTATATGATATTATATGATATTATACTCTATTATATTATATTCTTTATATAAGATTATATAATATTATTTTCTTTAATATAATATTTTATTTATATACTATAGAATATAATATTTTACAATCTTTAATATGATATTAATATAATATTTTAGATATTAATATTGCAATAATATGAATATTTAAATGATTACAAATAAATTATATTACGTTTTACTTTCTACATATTATGATTTATTTATTATTTAGGGTTTTTTACATTATTATGATTTATTATTATTATATTATATTATTATGATTTATTTATTATTTAGTGTGGTTCTTTGTCGACTTCCCTTCCCATTCTACCTTTAGGTTTATACATATTACTCCCAGTTGGTTTAGGCTTTCTCATTTTACATTCATCCTGATGATGAGCCAATGGTTTGAAATGTCGATGATAAAGAAAAACACTATGCGATGGATTCAAAAGCATTTCAACCAATGTTACGAACATCGACATTAGGATAAAATTGGCAAGGGTCCAGAAAACCAAAAAATCATAAAAATTGGGAAAATATCGGTAAAAACTCGGTAAACATCGGTAAAACTAAGATATCATAAAATATCTTTAAAAATCGGAAAAAATTGGGTAGGCCAGAAAATCATGATTTCGAGATAAATTCAGGATGTTATCGAGATGTTCGCAATACTGATTTCAACATCATTAATTAACTATAATGTTAAGTAATCAATATTAATTAATTAATTAAGTGACTAATTGATGAAATTTAATAAATAAGGATTTTTTTCTCTGTGGTTCACAGACCTCGAAGATTGGTGACCCCTACATCGATGAAATATTTGTACAATCAGATCCACTCGAAGGGATTACTTCCTTTCGACTCAATGATGGAGTCTGACCCCTAGAGGTTGAGGGAATTGAAACTGTGACCTATAAATTACAAAGGTGCTTTAACAACGGGGACTCAAGAAATTGAGCTCACCCTTAGGGCTTAAATAAGATCAATTAATTACAATAAAGGGGAAATCAATTAATGTTAACGAAATAAGTGCTTAATTCAAATTAAGGTTGTTAAACAAGGAATTTGACACTATATGAAGGAAACTGAGCGTATCGGTAGATACAACACGACGCTAACCTAGATACTAATAAAATAAAATTAGTAGGTTATATAGAGATCACACTGGAGAGGATTTAACAAATACATGAGGATATGCTTAGTTTTAGTAATGCTTGTTTATGAGAATAATAAAAGGAAAACTTACACCTATTGTTTCGTATACATGTGTGAACCAATTAAGAGTTGATAGTGTCATAAAAGGCACTAATCATTAAGGGAATATTGAAGTCTAAACTGGGAATCCTAAAGAAAACAATAAAAAATAGTTAAAATAATAAAATAAGAGTTATGAAATTTTAAAGAAAAAAAGGAAATTGTTTTTTTAATTGTATTTTTTACTTATCTCCTTATAGGTTTACTCAAATGTCAAGTGTAGACACCCGTTGGATGAAGAATTAAATTCCAAATCCAACGAGTACCCATTATTCATACTTTTGAGTAGAATTACATCTAAAAAAATGAAAATACATGAAAAAACATGTTCAATACACTTTTTTCATGTATTTTCATTTTTTTTAAGTGGGTATACTTAGAAGTATTTAATTTTATTTGAACCTTATCTCCTTATAGGTTTACTCAAATTTCAAGTATATACAATTGTTGGATGTGGAATTTAATTACACATCCAACAAGTGTATATACTTAAAATTTGAGTAAAACTTTAAGGAGATAAGGTTAAAATACAATTAAAAGAGTAGTTCTCTTCTTTTCCCTCCAAAATAAATACTGCGAGGGATGACATCATCATCTTGAATCCTATTGGTTTTTTTAAAGTTAATTTAGTTAGTGTATTTTTTGTTTTGAGGCCCATTTTTTACTTCAAAATTCCCTTAATGAAAACCTTATGTATCATGCTCATAATGGTGAGGATGCGAGGGAATCAAGGTCGAGGAGGGTCATCCTAAGGGCCACCTCCACCAGAACCACCATTTTCATCATTGGAGCTAGCTCTCGACTTGCAATCCCTGTAGGAAATTAATGAAACCATAAAAGGGCATCAAACAGTTGAGGTGGAAGTAGAGCACCCTCTAATAGGGGTATAAAAATTATCGAGGGACTTAGACAGAGGACCTCCAACTGAGGACATTACTAGGGAGCTCCAGAAGATTAAGCTTAAAGAATTTGTTGGAGGTTGTGCCAATAAATGAGCAGAATATTGGTTTGAAAGAATTACAATATTTTTCATGCTAAGAGACTATAATTAAAATTTGAAGGCTAATATAGTGATATTTTATCTCACAGATAACACCTTGAATTGGTCGGGAAACTTGGAGTGAAAAATACACCTCACTCCTCACATAGTTACTTTGTAGTTATTTGAGGAAAGGTTCAATAAGAAGCACCTACCAACATGTTATGAATAAAACCAATCGGAGACTTCCATGATTTGGTGAAGAGAAACCAAAAGGTAAAAGAATATTATATCAAATTCATGGAATTGGTTAAGTATGTCTCCTACATAAATACTGATCGACACCAGGAAAATCAATTTGTTTAAGGATTGAAACCTAATATTAGGGAAATGGTTTGGATGTGGAAACCATCCTTAGATGCAAAAGCTTTTGAAATTTCTCTCTATGTTGAAGAGAATTTGGACTTAAGTGGGAAACCAAACCACTTTTCCACAACAATCAAGGTTTGTGGCTGTTATAAGCCTATTTTTCTCCCTAGGGTTAGTCATATTGATTCATTATGTTGTTGAAATTTTGCTTTGGCATTGACCACTCATTTTACCAAATCTTATCCCCAACCATACACAACTCATCTTGCGATTGTGGTTGGAATCATCCAACCATATGGAAGACACTTTGTGCATGTAGTTATGACCGATATTTCATATTTTTGTCCATGAGGTTGTGAGATTTTTTCTAGGGACTTATGGTTCCTAGGAAGTCAATTCAAATCATGTTCTTATACCATATATTCAAGATGGATATGACACATCATTGAGAATATTATATAGCTCTTTTTCATGCTAAGTGTCTACATTCATCCTCCTGGGAGTCTTCCTCTTCCTATTTATACTGGTCCATTCTAGAGGGTGAGGCTAGTTAGAAGCATATAGTTAGAATAAGAGAGTTAGAATCGGTGAGCCATAATTAGAGAGTCATATGGTGCTATTGTGATTCAGTTTTGAGAGCCTCATGTTGCTTTTATTTACTATTCATTATAGTGGGGAGACTTTATTGAAATTAGGAGAGGACCACTGAAGTTGAAGCTATATTGATGTATTATAGTTTATATGGTTACTACAGATTCATGTTCCCTTCCTTTATATCAGCATTTGCAGTTGTTTATGTTAATGTATTGCTTGATTCCTTGAAAAAACATAAACTTTGAAATGATAACTATAAACTGAAAACAGGAACTCTAGCCAAAATAATCCCAAAAACATGAAAAACAACCCAAAAACGAAAAGTGTGTATTCCAGAACGAGGTTTTATTTTTTTCAAGGTTAATTTGCAACATTTTTTAAAAATGGTAGTAAAACCAATTTTATTTTTCCAAATAAATGGAAAAAACACACTAATGTTGGTGCTAGAATACCATTTTTATTTTCCGGGTACAATTTCAACATATTTTTAGTAATGACGTTAAATATAAAATAATGAGATTTTAAACTCATTAAAATTCCAATAATTTTTATCCATGTTGTTTAACATATAATATCATGACTCCCGGATGCGGGTGCTTCGGTGGCAAATGAATGTGAAAGGACAGGCGCCACCGGACGGGAGGCCACATGCCCTCCCTCGCGGCAGCATTCACTACACCTGTCCGACCGCAAACGTTAAGCCTGTTATCTCTGCTCGCAGTTAATACATTCCAGATTGTGTTTAATGGAGTTAGCTCTGATGGCGAAACTCATTTTCGGTGAGGCGATACGTTGCTGCCTCGACTGCAGAACCCACATCACGCACAGGATTTGCGAGATTGGCAATTCAATGCTGCCTATGAAGAGTTGCAGTCTTTGTTCTTTAAGAGCCATGGAGACGTTCGCCCCCCAACCGCTGTATGCGCATTGCAATTCTGCTCTGAACAGAGCCACCGATCGCACCTCAACTGGTAAGCGAAGTCGGCTCACTTGCTGTATGCAAGCTGACGACAGCTTACACATTTCTGTTGTTGGCTCCTGTCGCCTCGCGACTGTTGTGCTGGGCATCCCTCCTGTTTCGAGTTCTCAGATTCCTTCGAACTCCAATCCTGCGAATTCTGCAACTATGCCAAGGTTAAGGCAGCGTATGAGGTGCAGGAGGGGGTCTTCGCGCTCTGCCAGAAGGCCGTCCCCCTCTCCCTCCTCTTCACCCTCGGACGACTCCTCTCACTCTGACTGTCTCCCTCGCCTCCTCCGGGGGCGTCTGCTGCGTTCTGGTCGAAGATTGGATTCCCCTTCAGGTGATGAGCTGCCCGCTCAGTCGCATACTGCTCTTTTCTCGTTTGATTGTGCATTGAACAAGCCTCGTGTGACGGTGGCCATCTCCGTGGTCTTCTTGGAGGAGCCTATTCCGGAGACTCCACCTGAGGAGCCCGTTCCTGAAGCCGGTACTCACTTGAACCAGATGCAGCAAAGCGTGGGGAGTCAGCCTGAGGCTTCCGGGGCGGCTCTGCAGACGGACTCTGTTCGTGTTCATGCTTCGGCTGCTAAGGCTGCTCACCATAATGACGATTTCCCCCATGATCACAGCAATCCAGAAGATTACAGCTGCAGGATTGAAGAGGTCCCGCCGGATGAGTAACTCGTCTCTTCTTGCTGGTTGCTTCTGTTTTTTCGCTACCCTCGTGGAGGGCTTGTCTTGCTATATCAATGTCAATCTCAATACTGGTACACTTTTTGTAAATTCCAGTTCCAGTCTGTTTCATAGTCTAGTCATGTTTCAGTTTCAGTTTCCAGTCTGGGTCTTAGCAAAATGTATGGTTACAAACCCAAGTTTTTCTAGCTCGATCCCCTGCGTGGGATTTTTCCATGTTCTGGGTTCTTCAAGTTGGCGCCCCTTGCAGGGCTGCCCAATTCCAGTCAATGTCAGTCTAATTGCCTCTCTGAAGGCACAGTAATGGCCTCGGCCAGTTGTACATTATTTTCCTACTGATAATAGATTAATTTAACTTAGCAAAAAAAAAAACATATAATATCATGACACTAAAAATCCCTAAAATTCTAATTGTTTTCAACCATAATGTTAAATATAAAAGATATTTCAGAAATTTTCACCCATATAATTAAAAAAAATTAACTTTTCAACATATTTCAACCATGATATTATGAAAAAATTATATGACTAAAATAACCCAATGAAACATGAATTATTTCTCTAAGTTATTGTTGTATTGTGAATATTTTAGACAAATGAATTCATCATAATTAAAACATATAATCCAACAAACATAAAAAAGACTCATAACTTCATGTAAGATCACATCGAAGTCAAAATATCATTTTCATTGCTTAATGAAAACATCATTTATATAACTCATCTTACACAATTATTCAAAATCACTCATATTTTCTTGCACACCATCAAAATTCACATTTTCAGATGAATGACTGGATGCAGATGAAAATGTTCCATATTCTTCTCTTTCATCAACTAGTGCCCCATCTGAGTCAACATGCATGCTCTCCACTTGAGGTTTCAAAAGTCTTCTAGATGTACGACTGGGTTCAGGATACTACCATCTCAACACTATTTCTTCTGGTAGCAACCTCTTCAAAATATCTATCATCCTGGAGCGAAGAGTTCCTCTCTCTGTTAAATTGAAGTTATAAGCAAGTATGCCAACTTCCTCCAATTTTAAGAGGTCTGTGTGGTGACAGTTTATATTTGTACCCTTTATTTTTCTCTTTCCACCAATTTTTTTATCAACTACCATCTCTGGCTTGTACACACCATTGAATGGGTGTGTTTTTGTGGCATACCAATGTACTTCAACACCTGTAACATCTTCATTTTATGTAATGACCTTTATAACCTTGGAAACCCAGAATGGATATCCATGTGGATCTTCATGTGCTAACATTGCGATTATGCAACCCTCCTTAATATCCTATACGAAACCCCTGTAAAGGTCTTCCATGGCTTCATGTTGTGCACGAATCTTCTGGAACCAATATACATTTTTCTTCCCTCCACCTGTGTAGAATTAATAATACCTTGAGATTGTTGGTGTTCAACAATGTTTTTTTCCTTATGTTAATTTGAAACATTTTATGGCGAAATAAATGGAGTCTTCAAAATCATATCTTAATTTTTTGATCTTGAAAGGATATCACTCTGATCATTGAAAAAGGACTCCCACCAAACTGAATCAACAACATCAAAGTACTCATATGTATATCTAATGGATTTTTTAATTTCTTCCAAGCATTTAGAATAATCTATATCTTTCTTCTGCCTTCGTGCATTATGAACTTCACCAACTGATTGTAATAACAATATATTTGACGCAAATATCAGATGATCTAGAATGAACTTCAAAAATTCCAAACTCGATGATGATGCCCATTTTGCAGTAGTTGAATACTTCTTGCCCCATATAAGTGTTTCCCCATCATTTTTTTATACGAAATTGATGTTGGAATCTAATGTCATTAAGTTGTTCAATGCATTTCTCCTCACCATGTGATCCCAAAATAAACCTTCACATGTCAACATTTTCTTTTAACACATGAAAAATAGTCTTTGACATACATGATTTCTTAATACATTCAATTAATTATAGCAAGCTCCCAACATTCTTCCTCCTCAATGTTATTAAAAAAGGACTGAACATCTGATTAATATGGTCGTGAGTGTGTCAAACAAGAAGGAAACCAACCTTTACTTTACGAAAACTTATCAATTTAATAAGCATGTTTAGATATCCAAAAACAGTCTAATTTTTGTTTTCACAACAAGTGTTATCTATTTGTAGATACAAAATTTCAAGAAGATTACCAGACCAATGATAAAGTACATCATGAATTATGGTTATTTTCAGATTTCCATCATTATGAATATTTGAAGTTTTTAATTAAACTCTTGGCGACATTTTCCCATTGAATAACATACAACAAACCAAGTGAAACTGGATAAAATTTCCCTCTTGCAAATTTTTCAGTGTGCGAAAAAATGTGGTAGAAGTGTTTTCTTCTGGCCCATACCATCAATTATCAAACCCAAATATTTATTTGGATTATCTTAACACTTCTTTCAATGCTTGTAAAACTTTTTCCTTTCACTTGTTTTCTGTTCGTGATGCTCTTGAAGTGCTTTGAAAATGGAATCTACACATAACAGAAAATAAACCTATTAATAAACACATTTTCATAGTTTATCACTATATAATTTAAAAGAATAATTTTATGAATGCTTACCTCTTTCTGCTCTTTGACATTTATCCCTTTTCGATTTTAGAGAAGAAAATGTATTGCAAACCACCATCCTTGTCTTCTTAGGAATACAAACATTGTTGAATTCTATCCTCCATATTTTCACTAATTTAATATTGATATGTAATAAAACAACCATTTCCTTCAAAAACTTCTACATATTCCTTGTATAACTTGTAGATTTCTCACCTTGAGAAATTATTTGGAATATGTATTCTATCTCCATTTGGAAAACACTCTCCATATTATTCTGGAATCTTGTAGCCATGACATTCCAATGTTTGCTAGTGGCCCAAACTCTCGTTTATGACGAACTTCTGAATAATATGTAAGATTTTTTTCCAAATTATCTTGGATTATTGATAAACGAAAATTACCAATGCTATAAAACATTTTGAAAGCCTTTCTATAGAGAAATACAGACCCAATATGATAATCATAAACTGCTAGTGTAGATTGCATGCACCCCACTAAATATGAATTATGCATGCTTTTATTAATTTTCAAATAGTTCTTCCTTTTCTCCAAATCAAACTTGAAATCCATATGTTTCAAGCAATCCTTTTTACAATAGTCACTTGAAATGATATCACTGATATAACTTCTTCTCGTGAGATATTCTACTCTACCCCTTGTATAACTAGAACATCTTTGATTCCTACGAAAATGTCTGCTCCTACTCCTAGACAAAATATTTGCTGGCAACATCTCCATCATTTCATAATTCGATGAACAAGTATTTCCATCATCATTAGGAGGAATACTATTCTTACTATGATCATTTTCAATATAATTAGGAAATTCACCACCATCATTGTTTGAAAAATATTCATTACCATCTTCGACGACATGAAAAATTTCAATACCATCATTTGTGGTTTTGAAATACTGACTTGGAGGATATTCTTCACCATCTTTATGTTGCCCTTCATCACTGATGCTTTCATAGTCCATAGGATTAGGAAAAAGTGGAAATTGCGACTCTCAATTTATTGGAAAATTTTCATCCTGACCTTTGTCACTGCTGATCTCATAGTCCATATGATTAGGACTAAGTGGAAATTGAGACTCTTGATTTATTAGAAATTCTTCAACCCGCCCTTCGTCATTTCTGCTCTCAAAGTCCATAGGGTTAGGACTAGGTGGAAAATGTGACTCTTTATTTACTGAATTTTTTTCATCCTGCCATTCATCACTATTTCTCTCATAGTCCTTTGGATTAGGACTAAGTGGAAAATGTGACTCTCTATGCACTGGGAATTATACATCCTACCATTCATCACTATTTCTCTCATAGTCCTTAGGAGTAGGACTAAGTGGCAAATGTGACTCTCTATCCATTGAAAATTATACATCCTGCCATTCATCACTATTGCTCTTATAGTCCTTAGGAATAGGACTAAGTGTAAAATGCGAGTTTCTATTCACTGAAAATGCTTCATCCCGCCATTCATCACTATTGCTCTCAAAGTCCTTAGTATTAAGAATAAGTGGAAATTTTGAGTCTATATTTTAGAAATTCTTCATCTTGCCCTTCGTCATTGCTACTCTCATAGTCCAGAGGATTGGGACTAACACTACAAGGAAATACCCTCTAGCAGAGGTTATAACGGAGGTTTTTAGTGTTATAAAATTGACCAAAATTTTCAAAACAACATTTGGTACAACATTTGTTTTCCGTAACATAGGTTTTGACGAAGCTTCTAATGGAATTTCAACACAACTAAAAAAACTGGGCGGTCGAAGGTTTTTACAGATGTTTTTCTGATCGGTGTGCTACTCAGGTGTCAACGCAACGGTGCATTTTAGAGTGAACTCACCAATGCGTGTCATCCAGACAGTTAGCCCGAGGCGGTCGAAGTTGCAAGCACTGAGCTGTAAAGGTCTAAAACCGCACTGGACGCACTGTAGGTGATACAACGCACCGGGCTGTTCTAATTGGTATTGGGATTTATGTGGTGCCCATAGACCATATCAACGCACCGGTGCATAGTATTATAGAAATGCACTAGTGCACAGTATCAAACAAACGCACCAATTATTCTAATTCGTATTGGTATTTGTTCGATGCCCATAGGTCGCCTGTTCGCATTATCACATAAACGCATTGTTGCGCATTATCACACAAATGTACCAAGAATTATAATTTCTATTGGTATTTGTGCGGTGCCCATTGGTCGTAGAAACACACCAGTGCTCTTTGTCATACAAACACACCGGTATACAGTAATTGACATGCACCACTGTTCATTTTGTATTTTTTAGAAACATCGACATGTGACAGTGCAATTATTGTGATTTTTAAAAATTCATTATTCATCAAAAGTAGACACATATCTTATAAAAATATTCATATAAATTAAATTTTTATTAGTGCATTTGAATGTAATGTTTGGATTAATTTGTTATATCATATCATAATTATTCTTTTTTTTTTTTAAATTCATTATTCATCAAAAGACGACGCATATCTTATAACAATATTCATATCAATTAAATTTTTATTAGTGCATTTGAATGTGATGTTTGGATTAATTTTTTATATCATATCATCAGATTTCACATCTCTTCATTATAATATTTAATCATCCATATATTTAATAAGTGGTGTTACATTTCACAGTGATAATGCAAAACACAATATAATAAATTAAAACATATTTTATTATATATAGATGAATAAGACACCCTTTGTAATACAAAATGGGACAATTATTGGTATCCCTTTGTCTTTCAAATGGGACACTATGTCCATTACATTAAACAAAATGTCTAATTTCACAGACAAATATTTCAAAAAATACAACTCCTTGCTTTGATATCCAAACATAATGATCATCATTCTTCGTTTGAACCGCTGTCACTGCTCAAGATACTTCCATGGCTTGGGTTATTTTGAGGAATATTTTGTTCACAGTGTTGATTGTTTTCTTCTTCTTCACCTTCCATCTACAAACATAAAAATAAATTGCAATGAGTTTATATACATTGGTGAGAATAATGAAAATTGCAATATTAAATAGTATACATCAATGTAAATTGAAAAGAAATGACATACCATAGCAAAAATTGACTCATGAACTATACACATTCTTTCAAAACTAAATTTCATGCCATATTTCAAGATTTAATTTATTGGCGCAGTTCCATACTTCTAGAACAACATTTATAAATCATTCTAGAACAACATTTAAAGGAATATTATATTTTTCATTCCTTTTTTGTTGTTGTACATTTTTTCTATTAAAAGTTTGATGTGTCTCATTGACCAATTCTCTGGAAACTCTTCCTGTTGTTTAGGTGAAATTTGGTTCTTAGAATCATTGAATTGATTTTTTTATTGTAAGTGGAAATAGCGTCTATACATTTGTTCCACTATATCCCTCAAACTTTTGTAAAAATTTTCCCCCCTTTTGTTAACCTCCAACACCACTCTAGATGAGCTAAGGAGCAATTCATTTTCATTTGCATGTTTTTTATTTTTCTTTTTCTTAGAACAACATTCATTTTCTAAGTTGTTGGTCCCTCTAGAAAATTAAACATATGTGAATTAATAGATTGTTTGAAACATGTTATCTAATATTTTTAAGTATATTATTAATGAAAATTAAAAAAAGAAACTCATATTGGATCGATAGTATTTTTTCATTCACCTGATTCATCCTTTTGCAAATTTTTCATCAAACTTTTGCGTTTTTCTAGTCCTAGATCAGAAATAATCTTATCTATTTTCGTCATTTTGTGGCTCTGCATGATATGCAATAAACAATACATATTAGTTAAACTTACATATAGTTCAAAAATAATATTTTTTGTAAATAATTTACAAAAATTTGCATTTTTTACTTTTCTTGATGTGCTATTAGTATTTTTGTTACTTGATCTCTTTTCAACCATTTCTTTATCAATATGAAACCTCTACCATATCATTCATTAATATATTTTATAAATAAATCATCAACTTTTCAGGTAAAAATATATATCAAGAAGCTGGTGCGCCTTTAATGTTGTCTGCACCAACGTCGGTGTGTCGTGTTCTTATAAACACACCACCAAAACAATATAAAACAATGTACAATGCACCAGTTAACACATAAAATAGTTTTTTTTTTCTCCAAACAGTACGTGCGCAATGCGCTATAATTAAATAGCGCACCGGTGCCCTATTTTACATATGGAAAACGGATTAAAAAAAATATGTTTTTAATTTTTTTTTATCAAACAGAACGTGCGCGGTGCACTGTTATAATATAGCGCACCGGTGCGCTAGTTTACACAGGGAGCACCAATTAAAAAAAATTATTTTTTTAAAAATTCACGCAAGGGCCGACATGGATTGAGATCCGACTATGCAAGTCGTCCTTTGGGTTAGATGTCATAGTCCTATATATATAGCAATACAAACCCTATAAATATAAAATGGAAAGCCCTAATTTTGAAATCACAGAAACAAGAAGAAGTAAGGGCAGAAACAAAAAGAATGAAGGTTTAACATAAAATGGATTTTTTTTTTTTTTAAATGAACAATAAATTTAAATTTTTTACTTACTGAAAATATTTTCAAAAATGTAAAAAATAAAATAAAATATAATCACGAGATCATTTGAAATTCTATGCTAACAGGGTTTGAATCACCACAGGTTTGGAATTCTGATTGTCTGAATAGTTCTGTTCGAAAGTATTTCACTGCTCCACAATGCGCTCGTGCTCTCTTGCTCTCTTGCTCGTGAAAATATCTCACTGATTATTTTTGCAAAAATAGTGAAATAATGAAAAGTGTTTAGTATTTAAAGAGTTGTTTTATGAAATTAGATTTTCAAAAATATTTTGCCGCCCATTTTTCAATTTAATGCATTTGTTTCACTTAAGAAAAATAAAGTTGCATTTTTTTTTATTTGCGGCTATTCGTCATTGGTGCATCAATTAATACCAGTGCACAGGTGCATCAGTTAATAATAGGGCACCGATGCGCAGTAACTAAAATGCACCAGTGCGGTTATATGTACATTAGCACCGATAACAATAAGTCCATTTTTAAGGCACCGAAATTACTTTTAAGTGTGTACACCAACATTTATTGTTGATTTTTGTCAAATGCAGGGAAAAAATTTCATAATTATATTGAATAGATAATTCTTCAAAATTCAGCTCGTTCCATAATATTTCTCAAAATCCATCGCAGAGTTCTCCCTATCCATCTCGAGACGTAATATTTACTTCAAATTTTATTTATATTTTCATTATCTAATTGAATTTATCTTTTTTTTATCCATGTCAATCAGCTTAATAAAATTTATAATGTATACAAATTTGCAGGTTCATGCAGATTCAAAATCGAGTTCAGATGCATAAAATATTCAAACAAATCCAAAACGTCAGAAGCTCTTATCATGAGCAACATACCGCAAAGCGCATTTGGTAGATGAAAATGGACAACCTCTTCACCCTGCCAATTGTAACAATATTACATCTTCTAGCCACAATACCGGGACAATGATGGTACTAATAATTGTTTCATATATTAATGTAATTATTTCAACGTCAAACCAATTAATCATGCATTTTCAATGTTCTTACTAATTGATATCATAGATTTTGTATTAATCATGTTCAAATATATTTTTTGAAATTATTAGGATTCTAGTGATGATAAGTGACCTACCTACCATCTTCCGTTACACCCCACAACAATGTCAAATCGAGAGAAGGATGAATTAAGAGAAAAAATTGGACAGGAATGATACCAACAATGGTTGAATAAACCACTGATTCAATTCCCACTACGTCCAGATTCACTAATTAGGAATGACTACAAAAATAGTAGTTATTCACAAGCTAGCAATGCAGGAAATCAAATAGAGGTTGGTATGGATGATTACTTAAGGGATACGACTGCCATGGAGATAATGTTGTTTGATGCATTCCAGAATGATGATCAACTAGGGGATGATGCTCATATCCGTGACACTTTTTTCAAAAGCCTTAAATTTTCTTCCACCACTCCTCTATTTGGACCTGGCGGTTAGTGAAATTCTACCCAGTTTGGGACAACGATGTTACTCTACAACTTGAAAGCAAAGTTTGGCTTGTCGAATGCATGTTTCTCGGAAATTTTGAGGTAAGATGTTATCTTAAAGTCCTCCCTTATATAATTTTGAGAAATATAATTACACAATGAACATTACAAATGGTAAAATTTATGAAGTTTAAATATAATTATATCAGCATTAATGTATATTTAATATTTTCCATGATCACCAACTACATGTTATTCAAAGATAAGGTTCTTCCGAGTGATAATGTCTTGCCCAGTAGCTGCGAAGAGGAAATTAAATTGTTGAAAATGTTGGGTGTTGAGTACATATCATATCATGCATGTCCAAATGATTGTATTCTATACAGAGGAGAATATGCAGACAAAGAGATATGTCCGAAATGTGGGCATGACAGGTATGATAAATAAAAAAAGAAGGGTAAATCACGTGGTCCTCCTTTTAAGATATTGAGGCACATGCCTATAATCCCAAGGATTCAAAGGCTCTTTCATTGCAAAGAATTAGCTATGTTGCAGGGATGGCATGCCTCATACATAAGTGAGTTGGGAGTTATGCAAGTCCCAACTGATTCAATAACCATGAAGCATATAGAGGATACATGGCTTGTAGTAGTGATCAATAACAATATCCCCCCATGGTTGTCTGTGAAGAACACCAACTATTATTTTTGGCCTATAGTAGTGATCAATAACAATATCCCCCCATGTTTGTCTATGAAGAATGAATATCTTATGTTGGCTCTCATAGTCCCTAGTAGAAGACAAGTGGAGAATATGACTGTCTACTTACAACCATTGGTAGATGAATTGAAGGAATTATGAGATGGGATAAATGTATACGATGTATCAAAACCCATCGCAACAGAGAAGAGTTTTACGTTGTATGGCATATGTGCTTACATGACACATGATTATCCAGGCTTAGGAGTTTGCTTTGGTAAATTGCATGTTTAATGATTTGTTTATATACGTAACAATATTCTTTCGCATATTAGTTATTTAATTCTTTGTAATTGTTATGATCTTCATGATATTATTTAATGTGCCATGCATATAAATTGTATACAATAATCTCGCAGGTCTTGTAATAAAAGGGTATTTTGGATGTAAGTGTTGTGGACCTTCTCTGAAAGCTAGATGGTCCAACAACCTACAAAAGCCAGTGTATGACTGCTCCAGGGCGTTCCTCCCATAAGAACACCCTTACAGAAGAGCATCGTCCACTTTCAATGGTAAACGAGAGAGAGCCCAAAGGCCTCCAATAACGACACTAGCTGAATGGCTTAGAGCATATGAGAGAGAAGGAGAAGGCATTCATAGAAATGTTCGATTCAAATGGGGAGCCTATGTTCGATGATCCAGAATTCTTCGACACATATGTTGAGAAATTTCCCATTGTGATGAAAAGGAAATCTATCTTTTATAACCTCCCATATTGAGAGCATCTTAATATTATCCACTTATTAGATCCCATGAATATATTTAAAAATGTTTCATATTCTTTATGGAGTCACATATCATCGAAACCAAGTGACACATTGGCTGTTAGGAAAGATCTTAGTACTTCAAAAACTAAAAAGAAACATTGGCCAAGATGATTAGAAAGTACAGGATCAGAGGCAAGCGTCGTTCCCTCTAAGTCATGGTATTTCAAAGAAGGTGATGTACCATGGATTTAAAAAAAAGATGATCTTTCTTTGGCAAAGGAAGTTATAATGGGTGTGAGGGTTCCATCTTCATACGGGTCTTCACTATGGCCCTGCTTCACTGTGGATGACCATTTGTTGGGGTTGAAATCACATGAACATTTGAATCTTCTAAGAGTTCGTATAATGTCAAAAGAATGATTTTATTGTTTTTAATATTAATAAATTTTATCCCATGTAGGGATCATAAAACATAACTAATTTTGTATATTATTGCATGTGTTTATAACTTTGCAGTGTCAATATCCTTTGTTCGTGTGTGGGTGTGCGAAACATGAATTCCCCCAAGACTTATGACGTGCCATATCTAAATTATCTGCATTTGTATGTTGGATAATGTCAAAGGAGATTCATGTGGCTAGCATTCCACAGTGGTGTCAAGAGATAGTTGAGATTTTTTGTATGTTTGAGAAGGAAATGCCGAAAAGTTTCATGGAATTGTAGGTTCATCTTCTAATCCACCTAGTAGATGAGGTTGAATTAGTTGGGGTGGTTTCTTGTCGTTGGATCTTCTTCTTATAGAGGTACATGAAGAAATTGAAAGGTTTTGTTCGACAAAGGGAAAAACCCAAGGGGTCTATGGCAGAGGGGTACATATCGTATCAGTCTTTCTATTATGAAAATGAGTACATCAAGCAGATCGACAACAGACCAGGTGCAATGATTTGGGATGATGAAAAGGAAGAAGACAAAAGAGAAGGGGAGCTGCTCCAAATGAATGGAAAGAAGCGCTTGATAAAGAGTAAGCGACTTATAATTTTTCAAATTTACAAAAAGTAAATATTCATGTTGAACTTCTATATAATTTATATTTTGATCTCTATGTACTATATAATCTTGGTTTGATTTCATCAGCGAATGCAGAAATTGAAGCAATCAATAAATTTGTTCTTTACAATTATGAAGTGACACAACCATGGGTCGCATTGTACGAACAAAAGAGGATGAAATGGGATAGTGACAAGAAAAAATTCAGATGGTTGAATGGTAGAAGTGCGCCTTATTATGATCATTTAAAATAAAATATGCCAAAAATATGCCCCAACAGTTGGGTTGCTGACCAAGTCAGAGAGAAATATGGTGCAACCGGTCATTACCCACGTGTTGAAGAGGATGCGCTAAACGTAGGGATTGGGTGAACCAACTCGGTAATAATCTATTTAATTTTATATGCACATTTGAAACTTAATAATGCACCTTTGAAATGTAATTACATCTAGATTTCATATTTTAACTATTGGGTTATTATAAGACACATGAAACTATGACTTTTTAAACTTTTTATATAGGTGCATTTGTTCCCATCTATGTGAGCATATGGAAACCATTTTCACACAGAAAATGTCAAAGATGGAGACATGAAACAAGACTATGGAGTGGAAGTCAAGTTTGATCAATCTAGTCGATGTAGCCAGCACGATCAAAACCTAGTACGAGGGACGTTAGGTTACGTTGGAAAGATATAAGAGATCATGGTTTTTTAGCTTCTGTGGTTATCGTTTATTAAAGAAATTTCTGGATTAACCCTGACCTTCTCCCATTATCTATATATTAACCCTAACCTTTTTCTCTTCTTTCATTCTTCATTAAAAATCTTGTCCTGAAGATGGATCCCCATTGGGATTTGTAACGTCGACCATTTTTTCTTAACACATTGGATAATCCAGAAATTTCTGCAATATAAGAGATCATTGAAGTGGAATTATCTTCTTTCCAATGTGTTATTTTTATGTGCAAGTGGTGGACACCTTTGATCGGAATAATTTAAAGGAATATCGCGATAGTAGGCTGATATGTATCAACTCTAGAAAGATGTGGGATGAAGCTAAGGAGCCCTATGCTTTCCCCAAACACTGCAACCAGGTGTTTTTTTACCCAGATGTGTTGGATAGGGATTGGTGGTTCGTATTGATACATGACCCTAGATCGAAACATATTTTTGAGAAAAATAGTGTTATCATGCCAAGCGAGCTGGAAGATAATGAGGGTGATCATGAGAACCGAGAGTTATATGGTACATGTGTTATTTCATCATTTATAATTTTTAAGATGGGGTTTTATAAAGAAGAGGACTTAATTGCCTTATAACTTATAAGACTCTTTTTTTTTGAAACATTATAATATGTATTTTGAATTAATTGGTAATTTGCATTGTGTTAATGTTAAAATTAATATTTCAATTAATGATTTGCAATTATGTTGATCTCAAAAACAATGACGTACTATATAAAGTTATTTTTTTTGGTAAGTAAGATCATAATATAATAATGATAATTCTAAAGTACATGAATTTATTTGCATTATTTTCTAAACTTTATTATGTTACAAAAATTCATATTATTCTAGATTTATTATTTTACAATTTTATAATTTTACAAATTTGCAAATTTAAATTTTTAATAAAATCATTTCACATTAATATTATTAAAATTTTCATCTGCGGCGTGAGCTGAGCGATGAACACTTCCTTGATCGTGATCATTATACGATGCATCGCTGGTAGACTATCGACGTATTGCATCTCGAAAATGCCTACGTCGAAGGGCCCTCCTCAACCGCGTCACTAAGCTGGTAGCTCCTACAACATGTCACATCAGGGACAACATGTCACATGGCATGCCTCTCCACATCTCTACTAGCCTAGCATCGACATGTATCTCTCTCATAGTGGTGGGCTTGACTCCCCCATCCATAAGTAGTCCACAGAGTTGGTTGCCCAACTCCATCCTCAATCTAGTGTTAGGTCTATGCCTCACACCAGTTGGTACCTGTGCAAAATGAGGACCAGGTCTGTCTGCACCGGCCTAATCTTCGACACCTTCCATCTCCTGATTGCCATCAGGATCTACACATGGATCATTTGGTGGAAGTGGCATCTCATCGCCATCAAATGACCCATTTTTTTCAAAATATATATAAGTACACAACAATAATTAGACAATTTCATTAAACAGTATAATAAAAACAAGTTAAATAACATGTTAGAATAAATTAGAAGAAAACACTAATATTACCTCTATCATCCGGCAACTCATCATCTATGAAGAGGATGTTGGCACACCCTCGCCAATCCAAACCAACATACAAAAAGGGGACCAGAATGAAGGGATGCTCATCAACACTGGCTAGAAACTCCAATGCATCATGCAATATCCCAGTGCATCATGCGATATCCTCGCAAAAAAATTTGAATTGCCCCTCTTGGATATCATCTGTCCCCACATATGCATCCGTACATGTAGCATCGAGCTGCCGAATAAAGTAGGCCTCTTCTTTGGAAACCTCTCAAAAAATAAACAAAATATCTTTAAAGCAAAAGGGAAGTTCACCCTCCCTTGTGCCTGAGCACGACAACTATCTAAATTTGTACAGAACTGCCACAAAAAATGGCAGACCACCTCACAAGTCGTGGCACCTGTAATAAAGAATCAACATAAAATAGAAGCAGGAAAATAATGCGTTTCCCGTCACTGGTATGGTGTGTAATGGTCGAAATCAGTAGTGAGAGGAACTGCACCTCCTCTCCACCAAATGAAGCAATACATAACTCCCCCTTAGAGACCTAAAAATCTACAGGAGAAAGCATATCTGTGCTAATGTATCTCTGGGAGTACACCAACTGAATCCCTACTGCATATCCAACTGGGGCCTTTGGGAATGAGGGAAAATCCACCCCTCTCCTTGATAGGCTAGTAATGAAATAGATGTCCTCCTCAGTGGGTGCGTACCACTGGTTAGGACCAACCCGGAAAGTATGTCTGTGGGCATTTGATGCAACACAACTGTAAATTTACACAATTCGCGAACCTTTGGGTAATGCACCCACAAAAGTCTCCTTAGTGCAACAATGGATTGCTATATTCAGAAAATAGGAAACTATTGCAATATTAAGCCCCATCGTGCATCGCAATTTCAACTCCCAAAGAACATCAAAATATCACAACTTTAGGCTTCATCGCAAATCGGCCCATTGCAGTTTTAACCATATCGAAATATTTGCGATTTTGCGATTTTGAAAATCGGCAAATATATAATTTCGCACGTCGGCAATTATAACATATCTCACTTCGGTAATCTTTCAATTTCTCCGATCGCCGCAATATCTTATCGCATGCGATGTGCAATCTTTATATTATGTGATATGCGATCACATCGCATCGCAAACCCCACTTCTTATCACATCGCAACTTACAACAATTAACTTGCGATAACTTAACATGTAAATATAAAAATCACCGATAGTGATGTGCACTAGAAATATCATGGTCAAATGCGATGTAATCTGGTCTGCCCATCTCTTGCTATCATTTTTGAAACTTGATCACGACCATCCATTCCACCTGCACACTGCTTTGTATCTATTGATGGAATAACGTCTTTAGTAAACCCTTGTTCTGCCATAAACTTTTATTTAAAACAAAGTTCATAGGAACTTCGTTCACTATTCATATTCATATAACCTATCAATTAACAGGATTGAAATGAGAAATCAAATTCAAATAACACACATAGATAATACATGATCCAAAACATTTCTAGATACATAAAAATAAACAGACTCCATTATTGTCGAACTCGAGTTACAGGCTAAGGCCACTATGGGCCTGAATCACAAATTCGCCCTGAGGTTACATTGTGTTTCCTCCTCATACAACACAATATTCACATTTTAAAGAAATTAACAAATGAGTGAATCATCTAAGATCCACGATTTCCTCCCACAATCGCTTAACTAATCCCTGAGATCACTCTATTTTAATTACATGGAATATTTTTAAAACAAATCGTAACCTTCTAGATGCATCGATTCCACCTTTGAGATAAAAAATTTATCAATTTAACCAAATTTTAATGGAAATTAGTCCCCTTTTGAAATGGTTGTCCACGTCTCTCCTTCCGTAGCATTGAATTTCAATTTTGATTAAGGGTGGTCCGATGCTCCTGCATTAGCATTTCACTTGTGGATAAGTTGTTGCAAAAACCCACCATGGCCCTTCAGGGATGTAGCCTCCTCATAGAACTTGAGGAGGCCTATCTCCCTTAGGAGCTCCTGCATGGCTGGTGTAATAGGGCGAGGGTATATATCTCTCTCCCTCTCTCGTGCCTCCCACAGGCGAACCACGTTATACTGGTTCGCCTATTGTTGTTGTTGTTCCCTCTCTTCTCTCCTTTGATGTCGTTGAATGATTCACATATTAAATATATATATTTTTAATTAAATGAGACATATATATATATATATATATATATATATATATATATATATATTAAAAAATAAATAAAAAAATAGTCGGTGCGCCACAAAAAAACCCATGTGCCGGTAACGGTGCATCTGTTTTTATCGCGCACCGGATGTAGTGCACCTTGAAATTTTCAGTGCACCACAAATCATGACCTGTCTTATCTGAAGCGGTGTGTTGATTAAATGCACTGCCAGACTGATCTAGTGGTCAGTGGTGCGGTCGTTTAACCGATCGCACGGTTGACTATGAAAAAATTCAGGAGGGCAGTGCACTGACGAAACTACTCGCCCTGGGGTGGATAGTTTTGTCAATGCACCGCCCTCCTGTCATTGTTACACAGTCAACAGTGCGGTGGTATAACCTATTGCACCATTGAATATCTACCAGTATCGGAAGGGCAGCACGCTAACCAAACTATACGCCCCGGGGCATATAGTTTAGGTAGCGCATCGCCCTCTTGACATCACTAAATAGTCAACGGTGCGGTCATTCAAATAACCGCACCGTTGACTATTTATAAGTTTGGGAGGGTGGTGCGTTGACTAAAATATTAGCCCTGGGGCACATATTTCCGTCAACACACTACATTCCCGTACTTCGACTAGGTCAACGGTGTGGTCAGGTAACCGACCACATCGCAATTTTTTTAAATTTTAAAAAAGCACGGTGCACCGTTTTGGTACTGCCCCAGAACCGATGCAGATACTGTTATCACCAGTCGCAGTGTGACCTGTAAATTTATAGGCAACATTGTGAATTTGTGTGAGTCGAACGGCTCGAGCACAGTGTACAATATTTTTTTTTTTAATTACATAAATTTTAAGTTAATTTACAAAACTAATCCACTAAAAGGTTTAATTATAGAAAAAAAAAAAAATACTTGTACAATTGGGCGTCGAGGAGGCATAATGGTTGGTGAATTTGCAAAAGTAAATTTTCCCACCGTTTTGCAAAATTCGAAATGGAGATGGTGGGAAATGGACAACAGCAGTGTGTGTAATGGAAGAACTAATGTCAGGGCACATCACACAAGGTAAATTGGCACTGGTGCTTGAGAGCTCTAGAGCACTGAAAAGTAAAAAATGCAGATTTTTTGCCATTTATTTTTTATTTAACCCTATTCCGATGCGCGGGTTTTTGAGGAGCACCGGGCATTTTCTTTCAACTGCACCGGTCTGTTTCAGTTTTGGCGTGGGTTTTTAGGACGCACCGATGCTGAATCTGTGTGGAGCACTGATGCGCTACAGTAATTAGACACGCCGGGTAGGTTTGTACGGAGCACATGGTGTCCCGGTGTGCCAATTTTTAGTACGCACCGATGGTTTCTTTAGTTGAATGCACCAGTGCGGTTTATGATGAGAAACAAAAAAAGAAGAAGAAGAAGAAGAAGAAAAACCTCCACCCACCAACCTCCTCTAGTAACATCCACTACAAACGGATGTCTGGGCTATTGAATTCTTAGTTGAACTGAGAGGGGAGGGGGGTGAATCAGTTCAATACATACATGAGCTTTTTAAATTTTCATCAACTTATTTACAGCTTACTTTTGTATTCAACCTTAGTATATGAACTGTCTTAATATGTTGCAGCAAGTATTAAATTAATGTGACATTAAACTTATTATGAGGGCAGTAAACATTAAGCAGATTTGATAAATCATCTCAGCACACAGGCAACACAGATAGAGACAACAGATATAAGTGGAAACCCATAAAGGGAGAAAACCACATCTTATTATTTTTGTGATGCAAAGGCAAGCTTTAACTCCCTCTCACCATTTTTTTTCTGCAGGCACCAACCTACAGGAGGCTCCAACCTCAATTCTGCAAGCTACAACTTGCAAGGAAGCTCCAAATCCCTTCAATTTTCTGCGGGCACCAACCTACAGGAGGCTCCAACCTCAGTCAGCTACAATTGACAGCTATCAAGCTTCAACTTGATAGGGAAGCTCCAACTTCCTCAATTTATCACAAGAAGTGTTTGCTGATTTACCTCAGATATTAGCTCTGTTCTGTAGCATTTCTTTCTGCTCCTCTCTTTCTTATCTTCTCTGCCTCAATCTTCTATACTTTTCATTCTCTATTCTTACTTTCTCTCTCTTTCACTTATGCATATCAAATTATATATATATAGAGTTCCTCACATCACTGTTTGTATTCCACAAGGAATTTGGAGTGAACAACCATGACTCTTTGACTTCTGTCTTCTCATTCCTTTGTCCAACTCATTTAAAATTATAACAAGTTGTACAAATTTCAATATTACAGTGGGAGTTTTGTTTTCCTACTAGAGACTTGCCAATGCATCACAAACAATAAAAAATAATTACAATATTTACATTCACATTGTCAGTTACACACTTCAATTTCACTCAGCTCCTTTTCTGGATTTTGGCTTTACTGGATTTTTCTTTTCTGATGTTGTTGAGTGACTGTTTTGTATACTTTGGTTCACCTCTATGTCTATTCATCTTTTTCCCTGTACCATTTTTCAGTCACTGTCTCTTTCTCTTTCGTTCTTGCAGGCTTTCTCCTTCATTGCAGTTGTATACCTGCTGTACATATAACTGTCTCTTAATATAACAGCTGTGCAATTTATCATTCTACTGCTGAACTGGAAATTTCAATAAACATATCTGGATACTCTAGAACTGTGCGGAAGCTTTGATAGTTTCTCATTCATCTATGGTTATGCAACCATATTATAAACGTAATATACCCATATATTATACATTTTTCTACCAGTGTTTCGAAATGCTACCTAGTATCCTTGACTTTGGCTTAAACCCCGACACATCAACTTTATATATATATGAACTTAGATATACTCTTACATGCTCATGATCTCCTCGTAAAATATATTCCCCACTTCAATTGTTACAATCATTAACGTGCCGCTAACTTATATTAAAACCCAGCAGTAATATATATCCATCTAACCTTAGTCGAACAGTCCCAATCAATATAATTTAGCCTGGGGCCCACATATATAATCAACGACCCAATCACATACTCACACCGTACCATGGTTATCCTTCGTGCACCTTCCTCATACGGCCACCGTCCGATGCCTCCCCTCCAGATCGATGGCTTGTATCAATATCACACGGGGTCCTCAGCCGAAAGTTAATGCGTGATGGCGCGCAATGACAATGGTTTTTCCAACTTGCTCAGGGACACGTGCCACCAATCGTATGGAATCGCTCCGATTCTCAAATTACCACTTGCCCGTTGAAAGCGGTGTGATGAAACCCGGAAACTGCCTTCACTGTTCACTCCCGCAAGGTTCCGCCTTCAAGGTTCCGCTCTTCTCCTTTACGCTCAGGTTCTGCCTTCAAGGTTCCGCTCACTCTTGACTGTTCGTTCTTGATTCGTGGTTCCGCCTCTTCATACACCATTCTGGTTCCACAAGCACCAATGTACAGTTTCCATACCATGGTTCATTGTTCCAGTTCATACGCTAACCTCAAGATTCCAAACAAGAAATTTTCCAACATATCTCCTCTTTTACGCCTCGACTTCCCTTCTTCCTACTTGCATCAGCGTGACCATTCAAGAGTTGCAATCATCGATTCTATTCCAATTTCGTGGAATGGAAATCGACCCCATCACTGTAACCGCAATGGAACCCCTATGTAATCCTGGCTTCCGGCTTCCTTGCGATTAGACGATGCTCCAACGCACCTCTACGCATTTCATTTATATTTACCCTTATGCAAGCAGTGTTGACTCTTAGTCAAAGTTACCCTGTCTCAACGATTACAAATTTCGTTGTAAGTGTTCAATTCATCATTTGAAAAATATTGCTCTTCTTCCTAGTGCTGCTATGATTCATATCGATTATTCACAATCGATATCGATTATTCATAATCTTTAGGTTGGACTTGTTGTGACTTCTGAGTCAAGAGTCTGCATTCAATTTTCTCAGGCTCAAAATGCATTCACTGCTTGTCTCTGCTTCAATACACTGCATGTCTCTGCTACCTCACTGCTGCTTTGTTGCTGTTTCAGGTGCTCCTTTGCCATCTTCTTTGCCAATTCCTTTGCCATCAATGACAACATTTCCAACAGTCTCCCCCTTTGGCATTGATGGTAATACTCTTCCTCTGTTTTCCTTATAGAAGCCCCTTTTTGCTTTTCCTCCCCCTTTGACATCAATGGCAAAGGGTTGCTCATTTCCTAGTTTGCTTTCTGCATTTCCTCTTTCTGAGATCTTCTGACTTTGTACCCTGCTGCTCCAAACTTTGGATTAAATCTAAAATTCTGACCCTGTAGCCTTTTCTTTAACTCTTTTATGTTGGGTATATTCTTTCCATAATCCTTTGCCCTAAGGACTTGTTTCATGCTTTCCTTGCTGGCTGATCTCCCCCTGGAGTGATATTTTCATTTTTGTTCTCCCCCTGAAACTGTGCTTTCTCTTCATATTAGAGAGTAGCATCTACAGATACTACCCCTAGTCTGTCTCTCAAATATTCAAATGGTTCTCTGGCAAGCGGTTTATTAATATATCTGTTGTCTGTTCTTTTGTTGGTACATACTCCAGTTTTACTATCTTCTGAGCCACTTGTTCTCGAAGAAAATGATACTTGATTGGGATATGTTTAGTTTTTGAGTGAAGCACAGGATTTTGAGATATACTTATAGCACTTGTATTATCACATTTGATTGAGATAGGTTCATCAATGCTTACCTTCATGTCTTGGAGGGTTTGCTTCATCCACATGACTTTTGTAAAACATGTTGTTGCTTCTATATATTCTGCTTCTGCTGTAGACAGAGAGATAGATGTTTGTTTCTTGCTTAACCATGCCACCAGACTTTCTCCTAGATATAAAGCACCTCCACTTGTGCTTTTCCTGTCATCCACACAGCTGGCCCAATCTGCATCTGTGTATGTTGTCAAAGTGAATTTTTTGCCTTTAGGATACCAAAGTCCATATAGTGTTGTTCCTTGTAGATATCTGAATATTATTTTTACTGCAAGAAGGTGATTTTTTTTAGGTGCTGCTTGATATCTCGCCACTAGTCCTCCTGCTAGCATGATGTTTGGTCTTGATGTTGTTAGATACAACAGACTTCCTATCATGGATCTGTAGAGTTTTTGATCTATATCAGCAGATCCATCATCAGCGCACATCTTACATCCCGTGATCATGGGAGTTGACACAAGTTTGCAGTCCTCCATTTTGAACTTTTTCAACATTTCTTTTAATTATTTTTCCTGTGAGATGAATGTACCTATGTTCTTTTGCTGAATTTGAAGTCCTAAGTAGAAACTGAGCTCTCCAATCATAGACATCTCAAACTCTGTTTTCATCTCATCAGCAAATCCTTTTGCTAGTTCTTCTCCATTGCTTCCAAACATAATATCATCAACATATACTACAACAATCAGAAGTTCATTTTCATGGGATTTTATGTACAGATTGTTGTCTACTCCACCTCTCTTAAAGCCTTGTTTTTGCAAATATTTATCCAGTCTTGAGTACTAAGCACGAGGAGCCTGTTTTAGTCAATATAGAGCCTTCTTCAGTCTGCAAACATAGTCTTCTTTTTTTGTTAAAGAGAAACCTTCTGGTTGTTCCATGTAGACTTCTTCTTCCAGATCTCCATTCAGAAATGCAGATTTCACATCCATTTGAATATCTTGAAGTCTTGGTGGCATGCAAAGGCCAAAAACATTCTGACAGCTTCCATTCTGGCTACAGGAGCAAATATTTCATCATAATCAAGTCCTTCAATTTGTGAATATCCTTTGCAAACTAGTCTGGCTTTATTCCTGATTACCTGTCCTTGCTCATTCATTTTATTCTTGAATACCCATTTTGAGCCAATGATATTTTTCTCAATTGGTCTAGGAACTAGTTCCCAGGTATTGTTCTTCTCAATTTGGTCCAATTCTTCATTCATTTCCTTTATCCAATACTTGTCCTTGCTTGCTTCTTCAAATCTCTTTGGCTCTATCTGTGATAACATGGCTATGTATACCTCTTCTGTTTGTTCTGTTAGCTGCCTTCTTGTCTGGACCCCTGCTCTCCTGTCTCCTATGATCTGATCTTCAGGATGATTCTTCTGAGTGTATCTTGAGGGGGATTTCGAGCTCAACTCTACATCTTCTGTTATCTTGCTTGTTTCATCATCATTCTGGCTTTATTCTTCATGGTTGTCTGATGGAATGCAACATTCTATATCTCTTGTATTGTTTGGACCTTCTTCATCAAATCTCACATCAATACTTTCAACTATTTTTCGAAGAGTCTTTTTGTGGCACCTGTACCCTTTAATTTTGGAAGCATATCCTAGAAAAATGCCTTCATCCGCTCTTGCATCAAATTTCCAAATATTTTCATCATTATTATTTATATAACACTTTCTTCCAAAAATTCTAAAATGTTTGATTGAAGCTGGTTTTCCATGCCATAGTTCATAGGAAGTCTTGTCACTGCTTAGCCTTAAGTGAGCTTTATTAAGGATGTGCACTGATGTGTGTACCGCTTATGCCCAGAAGGTTTGAGGAATATTATTCTCTTTCATCATAGCTCTGGCAATTTCTTGAAAAAATTTGTTTTGTCTCTCTGCTACTCCATTCTGCTGAGGTGTCCCTGCAATAGTAAATTGTTGTTTTATGCCATATTCATTGCATAGATCTGCAACGTGATAATCTGTGAATTCACCTCCTCTATCCGGTATGATGCATTTTAGCTTGCATCCTGTCTGATTTTCTGCTAATGCTTTGAATATTTTGAATTTGTCTAGAGCTTTTGATTTATTCTTGAGAAAAGCAACCCATGTCATTTTGGAGAAATCATCTATTATCAGCATAAAGTAGGATTCTCCACTTGGTGTTTTAGTTCTTGTAGGTCCACACAGATCCATGTGCACAAGCTGGAGTGGTCTTCTTGTTGATAACTCATCTTTGGCCTTAAAGGATGTGTGGGTCTATTTACCCAATTGACAAGATTTGCATATGGTATTAGAAGGCCTTTTTATTTCTGGCATGTCTCTGACCGCTTTCTTCTTGCTTAGTCTGATGATATGATTGAAGCTAAGATGTCCCAATCTCCTATGCCAAAACCATGACTCCTCAAGTTTGCTAAGATGGCATGCTTCATATTCCTCTTTCACGATGTAAACATTTCTCTCTGTTCGAACACCTCTAAGTAGAGTCTTACCTGTGGTGCTTGATCTTACTTCACAGTATTGTGCTCTGAAAAGAACTTCGCAGCCTTTATCACATATTTGACTGACACTCAGCAAATTTTCCTTCAGCCCATCTACAAATAGTACATCTTGGGCCTTACCTTTGCCATTATCTAAGCTGACTGAGCCCTTTCCCTTGATTTTTCCTGATTTATCATTGCCAAAAGTAACATTACCCGTTTTCTTTTCATCAAAAGTTATAAATTTTCTCTTGTCTCCAGTCATATGTTTTGAGCATCCACTGTCTAGATACCATTGGCTTTTCAGATCTTGAGCAGTTAGAACTAGGTCACACTTATTCTCCTTCTTTTTCCACTGGAGGCATCCTTTTGTTTGGTATCTTTTGTGAGATGATGAATCACATCCTTTCAGAGGACATTTGGAAGGTATATGTCCAACTTGATTGCATATACAAAATTTGATCATATTTTTTGTAGAGTTGTGAGTATGAACAAAATTTCTTTGATTCATAAACCTCCTTGAGGTGTTGAACATCAATATTTGTCCATAATTTCTACATTCAATAATTTTATGGCCAAATTCCTTACAATAAAAACAATAACCATAGAAACTATTTGCATACCTGATGTAAGGTTGTTTTCTCCATTTGTTTGTTTGAGACAATCTCTTCACTGTTTGCATCTTTTGCTGGTTTAAATTCCTTCTCCTTGCATGACAATATGTAGCAATGTGTCCCTGCTAGTGGTAGACATAACAAGTGGCATTCTTCATATGAGGGAAGAATCTCTTTTGATGGCTTTCAAATTTGACATACTCAGGGGCATATAAATATTTTCTTGTTGTTTGAGTATTTATTTCATTATTTGTTATTAGAGGATTTTTCTGGGTTCTATCTCCTTCGTTACAATTTTCTTCTTTAGTAGGCACTATTTGAGCTGCTGCATCATCCTTCTTTGATTTTAAAAAAATAATCTCTATGTTTTCCTTTTCTTTGTTTTTACTTGATTCTCCTTCATAGCCTATTCCAGTTTTTATCATAGGCGATATTTGAGCAACCAGAATTTCATTCAGCTTACTAGAGCTTGTTGTTTGAGAAGAGTTTATAACCAATTTCCTTTGAGCATTGTATAATTTCTTCCTGAGACATACTACTTCTTCTTCCAACTTTTCTTGTTCCTGAGTTTTTTCCTTGATTTTCTTAAGCAACATGTCCTCTATCTTCTTGGCTTCTTCAAGATCTATCTTTAGCTGCATCAGGACTTCTAAATTCTGTTATTCTCATACAAAATTGAGGAGAATGTCCTTTTGTTTTCTGCATTTCAGCTTGAGTCTATCAATCTCTTCCAGAGAACTTCTTAGCTCCCCCTCAAGGTCGACTTCACCTACTTCTTCTTCATCTGCTAGCAGGAGACCTTCAAGTTCTTCTATGGTCATCAATAAGAATTTAGAGGTTCCTTCTTCACTTGAAGGCTCATCTGAGTCTTCAAATGCACTGCTGTCTTGTTGAGCATAGAAGGATTTTCTGCTGAACTTATTTCCTTTCTGCCAGTTTTTTGATGTATTTTTCTCTGTTTCTTCAGCCTGATTCCTTAATTTCTTGTGAGGACACTTAGCAGCATAGTGTCCCACTCTTCCATAGTTAAGGCATTTGAAAGGAAGTTTACCTTTGTATTTACCTGAGCCTCTATCCAATTTCTTGACAAAATTTTCCTCTTCTTCATCCAAGAAAGAGCATATACCTTCCTCTTCATCTTTCTTCTTTTCTGTTTTAAAGGCTGCCTCTCTCATACTTGGCTTCTTCTGTGGGAGCCTCATCTCATGTGCTGTTAAATTTCCAAGTAACTGGTTCATGGTCAAGGTCTCCCAATCAGTTGTTTCTTCTATTGCAGACACCTTGGGATTAGACCTGGATGGAAGAGATCTTAGAATATTTTGCACAATTATACTTTCTGGCATGGTTTCTCCAAGATCTTTCATATTGTTAACAATTTTTGCAACTTTTAGGAAGAAACTGTCAATGTCTTCATCATCATTCATTTTTAAGTTCTCAAACTGGGCTCTATAGACTTGAAGTTTGGCAATCTTTACTTTCTTGTCTCCTTCATGGATGTTCTCCAGAGTATCCCACATCTCTTTGGCAGTGTCTTTATGCATTACTTTGATAAACTCAGCTTCACACAATCCGTTAAAGATGGCATTCATGGCTTTTGCGTTAGCTACAAAATATTGTTTGGATTATTTCTCTAAGTCAGTTTCCTTTGGGGCATATCCTAATTCCACAGCACCCCACACTTCTATTCCTAGAGACATTATGTATGTCCTCATCCTAATTTTCCAGAAGGCATAATTTTCAACTGTAAAGAAAGGGGCTTTATTGGTTGAGCATCCTTCTTTACTAGCCATCCTAGAATATCCTTTCATTTGTTAAACTGGTACAAAATAACCCGCTCTGATACCAATTGTTGAATTGTTATTTGAACTGAGAGGGGGGGGGGCTGAATCAGTTCAATACATACATGAGCTTTTTAAATTTTCATCAACTTATTTACAGCTTACTTTTGTATTCAACCTTAGTATATGAACAGTCTTAATATGTTGCAGCAAGTATTAAATTAATGTGACATTAAACTTATTATGAGGGCAGTAAATGTTAAGCAGATTTGATAAATCATCTCAGCACACAAGCAACACAGATAGAGACAACAGATATAAGTGGAAACCCATAAAGGGAGAAAACCACATCTTATTATTGTTGTGATGCGAAGGCAAGCTCCAAATCCCTCTCACCATTGTTTTTATGCAAGCACCAACCTACAGGAGGCTCCAACCTCAATTCTGCAAGCTACAACTTGCAAGGAAGCTCTAACTCCCTTCAATTTTCTGCAAGCACCAACCTACAGGAGGCTCCAACCTCAGTCAGCTACAACTGACAGCTATCAAGCTTCAACTTGATAGGGAAGCTCCAACTTCCTCAAATTATCATAAGAAATGTTTGCTTATTTACCTCACATATCAACTCTATTCAGTATCATCTCTTTCTGCTCCTCTCTTCCTTATCTTCTCTACCCCAATATTCTATGCCTTTTCTTCTCTATCCTTACTCTCTCATTCTTTCACTTATGAATATCAAATTATATATATAGAGTTCCTCACATGACTGTTTGTATTCCACAAGGAATTTGGAGTGAACAACCATGACTCTTTGACTTATGTCTTCTCATTCCTTTGTCCAACTCATTTAAAATTATAACAATCTGTACAAATTTCAATATTAGAGTGGGAGTTTTGTTTTCCTACTGGAGAATTTCCAATGCATCACAAACAATAAAAAATAATTACAATATTTACATTCACATTGTCAGTTACACACTTCAATTTCACTCAGCTCCTTTTCTGGATTTTGGCTTTACTGGATTTTCCTTTTCTGTTGTTGTTGAGTGACTGTTCTGTATACTTTGGTTCACCTCTATGTCTATTCATCTTTTTCCCTGTACCATTTTTCAGTCACTGTCTCTCTCTCTTTCGTTCTTGCAGGCTTTCTCCTTCATTGCAGTTGTATACCTGCTGTACATATAACTGTCTCTTAATATAACTACTGTGCAATATATCATTCTACTGCTGAACTGGAAATTTCAATAAACATATCTGGATACTCTACAACTATGCGGAAGCTTTGATAGTTTCTCATTCATATATGGTTATGAAACTATTTATAAACGTAATAGCACCATGATATTATATGCATTTTCACTGTTTTGAAATGTCGTATAGTATCCTTGAATTTGGCTTAAACTCCGACCGATCAACTTTATACATATATGAACTTAGATATACCTCCATATGCTCATGATTTCCCCTTACAAAATATATTCCCACTTCAATTATACAAAATACTAACGTGTCACTGACTGCATTAAAACCAGCACATATATCCATCTAACCTTAGTCGAACAGTCCCAATCAATATAATTTAGCCTAGGGCCCACATATATAATCAATGACCCAATCGCATATTCACACCATACCATGGTTATCCTTTGCGCACCTTCGTCATATGGCCACCGTCTGATGGCTCCCCTCCAGATCGACGACACAACAATATCGCGCGGCTTCCTTGGTCAGACATTAATGTGCGATGGCGCACACTGATGGCGGTTTTGCAGATTCGTTCAGGGACGCGTGTCGCTCTTTCTATAGAATCGCTCCCACTCTCTTGAATACTGCTTGCCCGTCGAAGGTGGTGTGATGAAAACCACCGGTTCACTCTAAACCGTGTCCATTGTTCCTCCTTCATGGTTCCGCCCCTCTACTCCAGGTTTCATCGTCACTTTTCACACCTCATGGTTCCTCTCCTTCGCTCAAGGTTCCACTTCCTTCCGTGATCCAGTTACTAACGCCAACCTGTTTCTTTGTGTTATAACGTCAGTTCATCTAGCTGCAATGTTGTTATATAATTCCGATGGAATCATTTACGTTCAAGTTTTGCCTTCCGACCTCGACGCAACACAATGCCATTCTGTCTTCAATTCTGCTATGATATATAGTATATCATCCTTCCATTGCATGTTTGGGGTTCTTCCCTGTCACAGTTCCGCTTCTAACTACACATTCAAGTTCTTGATTCTGCAAGCTAATCACTGTACTATGATCCATCGCAATTATGATCTTCGCTACATTCAAAACCATCATATCTCTGCAACCATTAATTCCTCCAATTTATACGTTGAATATTTAATTTCGAACCCTTGCCACAGGGTTTATTCAAGAACTATTTATAAACCCTGATCGACTCACATATGTGATTTGTGCATAGGTAATTGCACACCACAACACCTGCTAAAGAGCCATACAGTTTCTCACTAAAATCAAAGCTCCTTCTCATAGGATTTAGGTCAACATTATCCATGTCATACTGAAACAAATCCTTTTAGATACACAGCTGAAATTTCTTGTCTATTCTACTATCATCTGTCTCCTGCTGCTTTTGTTCCTTCTATGTTGCCTCTACCTCCTCTCTACTGCCTCTTTTCTCTGCTACTTTGCTTTTCTCTTTTCCTAGTTACTGTTTCAGATGCTCCTCCTTTGCCAATTCCTTTGCCATTAATGACAACATTTCCAACAGGGAATCCCTCATGAAATACATTGTGAGCAGCAAAGACAAACCCAACAAAACTACTATCTAGTCCATACATTCAGAATTAGATTCCTTTATCTTATTTAATGAAGATGAAATCACCCAACAAGAAAAGGAAAATAAGAAAGAAATTAGTGCACCAAAACATTTAAATTTTCCTTTCACTCAACCTCGAATTGCCCCAAATCTCAGTAGCCTTGGGTAGAAAAAAGAAAAAGAGAATGAGATAGAAAAAATTTGAAAAATGAGCTTTGATGGCTCTTGTAGCAAGGTCTGTTTAGGGGTTGGTGTATGGATACATAACACAAACAAGGGATACTCCTATAAACAAGATTTCCCATGCACAAATAACATTGCAGAATATGAAGCCCTCACACTCAGCTTACATTTACTCAAAGACTTAGAGTTTAAGAGGATATCAGTCCAAGGGGATTATGAGTTAATCATCAGGAAAATCAAAGGGGAATATTCAGCCAAAAATCCCAGACTCAGAGAATATAGAAATGCTACCCTTGATCTCCTTAAAACCTTTGAAAAATATGAACTCATTTTCGTACCAAGAGCTCAAAATCATCTAGCTAATGAACATGCCTTTGCTACCAGCAATTGCCAAATACCACAGATAAATGAAAAATTCAATATAAAGGTGAAAAAAATACCAACAGTGCCTGACAATGAAGATTATTGGCAAGTGTTTGAGAATGATAAAAACATAAATTATTTCCTGCAATCAAGGAATGAATTTTCCATAGCAACACCAAGTTCCAGCCATGAAGAAGATTGTTTCAATGAGGAACAAATCCCTGAAACAAAACCCTCCCTTTCTGCTGATATAGTTAGTTTGAGCACCTTTTTAAAGCAGAGTTATTTGACAACCTAGACCAAAAGGACCTTGAAGTTTTACAATGTAAAGGTTATGCTATACCAAAAGGCCTTACACCATTAGAATAGCTATTCGATTTCAACAACGCGGCCAAAGAACCAAAGACAGAGCCTATAGAAACTAACGTTGAGGAACACAACATAGCACAAAATAGGCAACCCCACTAAACCCAAAATGATCAAGTTGTCCAACACCCTCCCAGCTCATGTCAAACAGTAGTACATAGCACCTTTCAAAGAATTCGTAGATGTGTTTGCATGGGACTATAAAGATCTGAAATCTTATGATACTAGCATCATCCAACATAAAATCCCTCTTAAGCAAAATTAGAAGCCTTTCAAACAGAAACTAAGAAGAATAAACCCCATTTTGTTAGAAAATTATATATTATGGAGCAATGCAACACATAAAATATGCGGAAAAATACAAGCACACAAAACACATAAAACCAGAGAGACACAGATATACGTGGTTCACCCAGTTTGGGCTACTTCCACCCCGAACAGCCAGTCCTTCCTTTCTATTATCCAGCAAAAATGAAGAGACAAAGACTACAGTAGATCCGTTGTAATATCCTATGTTCTCTCTCACAGTCTCCCTCTCTGTTTCTCGCTCCGAGAATACACACATAATACACACATAATACACAGCCGTAATACAATACCCTCATATATACAAGGGGGTTGCCTTCTAGGGAAAAAAACCCTAATCTAAACATAATACCGTCAGATCATTTGCCTAATGAATGGCCCAGATTGACCAGAAATTACTATACTTTTTCAAGGCAATTTTACATATTTTTTTAGCTTCAGGGGCACTGCCCTCGAAAAACCCCTGCCAGGGGGGGCTCTGAAAAGCGCTGCTGCCCCCCCTTGGACCCCCCCATGGCAGCGATTAATTACGGGCAGTGTTGCCGCCCCTTTTAAGGTACATGGGTCCAATGTTGTGATACACAGTAAACAAGATAATCAGGCTCCACACCCAAAAATCTCCCACTTGGAGACTGATTGTAGCAACTCCACCACTACTTCATTTGCTAGACAATGACTCCTCTATGGACCTGGCTATTCCTCATCTTCATCGTCATCCTTGAAGACCAATTGAAACTGAGCACATTCTCAGTTTCTCCCTGGTTACAACTTTTGTTAGCATATTTGCAGGATTCTGGCTAGTGTGTATCTTTTCCAGCTTCAACTCTCCATCTTCCAATACTGACCGTATGAAATGGTATTTTAGATGTATGTGTTTAGTCCTGGAATGAAATGTTGAGTTCTTTTTAAGATGAATAGCACTTTGGCTATCACTGTATAGCGTGCCCATATCATGCTTCTTACCCAATTCATCCATAAACCTTTGTAACCAAATCATTTCTTTACTAGCCTCTGTAGCAGCAACATACTCGGCTTCTGTTGTTGAAAGTGCAACAACACTTTGAATTTTTGAAACCCAACTAACAGTTGTTCCACCTACAGTAAATACATATCCTGTAGTGCTCCTCCTTTTATCTATGTCACCTGCCAAATCTGCATCAACATATCCCTGTAGAGAAATGTTTGAACCACCAAAGCATAATGCTTGATTTGTGGTACCTCTCAAATATCTGAGAATCCATTTTACTGCCATCCATTGTTCTTTTCCTTGATTATTCATGTATCTGCTTACAACTCCCACTGCATGTGCAATATCAGGCCTTGTGCAGACCATTGCATACATTAAGCTTCCAACTGTTGATGCATATGGAACTTTAGACATATATTCAATTTCTTCTTGGGTCTTGGGGCACATTTCCTTACTACGTTTGAAATGGCTAGAAAAAGGTGTACTAACTAGTTTTTCATTATGCATATTAAATATTTTCAACACCTTTTCTATGTACTCATTCTGAGACAGTGTTAATTTGCAATTTTTCCTGTCTCTAGTTATCCTCATACCAAGGATTGTTTTTGCAGCTCCCAAATCCTTCATTGCAAATGAATTTGCCAATTTTCTTTTGAACACATTTATTTCTTGCATGTTAGATCCTGCAACAAGCATATCATCTACATACAATAACAATATAATATAGCTGCCATCATTTTTCCTTTTTAGATAAACACAAATATTAGAGTGAAATCTAGTATAACCTTGTTCAAACATAAACTTGTCAAATTTTAGATACCACTGCCTTGGAGCCTGTTTTAAGCCATACAAGCTCTTCTTTAATCTGCACACCAATTTTTCTTTCCCTTTTACCTCATATCCTTCTGGTTGCTGCATGTATATCTCTTCCTCCAAATCTCCATGGAGAAATGCTATCTTTACATCTAACTGTTCAAGATGTAAATCTTCCGCTGCTACAAGACTTGAGATAGTTCTGATTGAAGTCATCTTAACAACAGGAGAAAATATTTCATCAAAATCAATACCTTTCTTCTGTGCAAACCCCTTCACCACAAGTCTAGCTTTGTACCTCTGTTTTCCTCCATCTTCTTCCTTCAGCCTGTGAACCCATTTATTCTGCAATGTAGTTTTACCTGCAGGCAACCTGACTAAGTCCCAAGTCTGGTTATGCATTAAGGAGTCCATCTCTTCTTCCATGGCTAGCTCCCACTTCTTCCTACTTTCAACCTGCATTGCTTCTTCATAACATTCAGGTTCACCAGAATCATTCAACAATAAATAATATAATGAAGGAGAGTATCGTTTAGGGGGTCTACTTATCCCTGTAGATCTTCTAACACCACTTTCAGTGTCGAGGTGCTCCTCGTTTTCGTTTGTGTTTTCATTGCTTATTGTCGTTGATTATTATTTTCAGCACCCTTACTTTCTCGTATCTCATCAAGAACCGACCTTTGCTTTCTTTTTCCCCGTTTCTTTTCCACGCATTCTTATACAAGACCTTTTCATCAATATTACATCTTGTTCTCCAGAATATTTCAGATTTTCATAATCATATAAGCAATAACCAAAATCATTAACACCATATCCAATAAAGGTACATTTCTTTGATTTTGCCTCAAGCTTTGTTTTGTTTTCTTTATTAATATGGAAAAAGGCCTCACAACCAAAAGGCTTTAAAAAAGAGTATTTACCTTTTTACCTGTCCATGCTCCCTCTGGAATACCACCATCCAAGGAAATTGAAGGCCCTCTGTTTATTAGATAAACAACAATATCTACAGAATCTGCCCAAAATTGTAAAGGAAATCCTGCATGCAATCTCATGCACCTTGCACGCTCCATGATTGGTCTGCTCATCCTTTATGACACAAAATTTTCTTGTGGTGTTCTTGGAGCTGTCTTCTCTCTGTGAATTCCATGCTCTGAACAATACTTATCAAACTTTTTGCTACAATATTCACCTCCATTGTCTGATCCGAGACACTTCAAATTCTTTCCTGTCTCAATCTCAACCAAAGCTTTCCATTTCTTGAAAGTATCAAATACATCAGATTTATTCTGAATACAATAAATCCAAGTTTTTCTAGTTGCGTCATCAATAAAAGTAACATATAACGAGAGCCACCGAGAGATGATACCTGAGCAGGCCCCCATACATCTATATGCACAAGCTCCAATTTTTCACTCTTCTTTTCTTTCCCAACTCTGAGAAATCTGACTCTCATTTGTTTTCCATAAATGAAATTTTCACAAAAATCCAAATCAACATTCATCAAACCTAGCAACAAATTTCTTGAGTGAAGAATCTTCATTCCCTTCTCACTCATGTGTTCAAGCCTATGATGCCATAATGCTGCATCTGCTCCTTTGTAAGTTAAAGCATTAATAGAGTTAGAAATACCATTGCATAAATACAATGTACCAACCTTTTCACCTTTTGCTATTACCAATGCTCCTTTGGTGACCTTCCAAGTTTTATTTGTGAAAGTTGTCACACAACCTTCATGACCTAACTGCCCTGTTGAAATCAAATTTTTCTTTAGATGTGGAACATGCCTTACCTCCTTTAATAGTCATTGGTTTCCATTTTTTTGTTTTACAAGAACCCAACCCATTCCAACAATTTTATAGGGTTTATCATCACCTAAATGGACTTGTCCAAAATCTCCTTGAACATAGTCATGAAAATATTTCTTATCAGGTGTGGCATGGAATGAAGCCCCTGAATCTACAACCCAAGAATCAGTAACATTTTCGAAAGAAAGAATCAAAGCATCTTGTAACACATCACCTGTCACAATTGCTTCATGATTGTTTTCTTGTTGTGTGTCTCCTTTCTAAGATCTACAGTCTTTCTTTAGGTGTCCTTTCTTTCCGCATTTCCAGCACACTATCCCCAATCTGGACTTGGATCTGCCTTTCCTTGATTTACTACGATATCTTGAGCTCTTTCCTCTTTCCATTTTTCTTCCCCTAGACTCTGCACTCAAACAATTACCCGATGTCTCACCGGAGCTTTTCTGTCACATTTCCTCGCTAAGGATAGCACCGACAACATCATAAAACTTTAAAGTACTAGATCCAGAGATAGAGTTACTAATGGCCATTACTAAGCCATTCCAACTCTCTGGAAATGAGCACAAGAATAATAGAGCTCTAAATTCATCATCAAATTTTACCCCTACAGAACTTAACTGACTGGTAACTGTATTAAAATCATTTAAATGGTCTGCAACAGATCCACCTTCCAATATCTTCATATTAAATAGTCGTTTCATAAGAAATACCTTGTTTAAGGCCGAGGGTTTTTCATATAGTTTCGCCAACGTCTGCATCAAACCCTCTGTTGTTGTTTCCTTCGAAATATTGAAGGCGATTGACGCTGCAAGACACAACCGTACTGTTCCGAGTGCCTTTCTATTGAGAATGTTCCATTCCGCGTCTGTCATGGCCACCAGCTTCTTTGTTTTTCCGCTCAATGGTAGGTATAGATCTTTCTGATACAGATAATATTCCATTTGCATCTTCCAAACGGAAATTCTTATTGCTAACTTCTTTGGACTCTGAAATCTACCATCTTCTCTATTGTTCTTGACTTAACCAAGAACCCTTATTTCCTGCGAGTTTATCAACCAAATATACCTTCGGCTCTGATACCAGTTGTTAGAAAATGAAATATTATGGAGCAATGCAACACATAAAA